>CM044103.1:4681435-4960645 GCA_024174645.1 Lemna minuta | reverse complement strand
ATTAATAATCATGTATTTTCGTGTTTAGTTAGCATCAGTCGTCAAATCGTTTTATTTAAAGTGTGTGATATCAACTGTTCATCTGAGGAGTTAGAATGAGTAAGATTAAATTGCGCCCGATGGACTCTGATGGACACATATATGCATCTGGAGCATCTTATGAAGATCAAACGATGATAGTTACACGACAATTCGTGTAAATATGTTTCATATACTTGTGGCAAAATCTGAACCCTCTTATGAAGATCTGATGGCTACAACTTTAAGATGAGGATTCGACTCTGAGCGTTTCATCTAGGCCGTTACTTGAAGATCAATCTTCAAATCAAACGGCCACACCCAATTTGTACCTATTTAGACTCTCTCTTAGGTGGAAAATGTATTCTTGAATGTTTAGATCAATCAAACCTTTTGAACATCTAAATCCTTAAATATCTTGCTTTCTTCCTCTTCTATACTCATTTTTGCATTTAAGGAGTGTTTGAAATTAAGATTTTGTAAAGGGAGAAAGAAGAATTTGCCGCTTTAACTCTAAATGTTTGTTTTTCAAAATGCAAGATGAAAATCCTTGATTTGACAATGAATCAGATCATTTTGAGTGCAATTTCAGGTTAGATTACGTGTTTTCTTTCTAATATTTTGTTCTATTACATTAGATTTTAGTTTTGATGCATAGATTAGTTTAAGTTTTTGAACTTTAGTCAATTTCTCTCTCTTTGTGATCAAATTTTCTCTCTTGATTTTGCTATTTGATTTCTATGCGACTATGAATTCAAATTGAGTGGTTTTTTTTTATCATGGATTCATCTTGGAGTCTTTTTTCTGAAAATACTAATTTGCTTAATTTTTTACCTCAATTCATTGTTTGATATGATTGAATTTTGAATACATCTAAAAACTACCCTAGTTCTCTATAGATTCGACCCTTACCATTAATCTAATCAATTCATCATTAAATCTTCAAATTAATGAGTTTGAAAAAAAATGGTATGTGTAAGTGTTCTTTCAACGATCACACGAATATGTTTTGTCACTTATCGACGTCAAAATCCAACATGTGGCACATTAAAAGCACACATCTTTGATGGGATTTGGATCAGATATCTAATGTCTCTCCCAACCTTGATGAGGAGAGAGAATTGCCTAGATTGATTCCAATTTCCTTCTCACACTTTCACTCCTCTTTCCTTCCTTTAAGAGGGGGATGTGACTGAATTGAAGCTATCATGCTCCCTTAAAAGGGATGATCGGACAACAAAAAATGGTGCCAATCCCCTTAAGGCGTATTCTTTGATTTTCCTTAAGTTTCATCACCATCTTGAATCTTTCTCCTAAACTTGTGTTCTAATTGACCTCGCACATAGGAACTCTAGTTAACATTTACTATTCTCTTCTCCTACCACAAAAACCGGTGTTTTTCACCCTAAAATCCTTGCGGATAGACCTAGAAAACCATACATCCTACATGTCTTGATTACTTCATAGTTTCCTAGCTTCTAAATGAAAAATTTGTCGATCTTGACCATGCGATGACTTTGAGTTCATCGGGTGAGCCATCAGCTAAGCTAACATGGTCATTATAACATACCAAGGACACATCATCATCTTTTTTAACATCATCACTCCTTAATGATGTCAACATGCCATGTCAGCATCATTGCCTATGTGATGCTGCCACATTAGCTCTATTGCATTCATGTCACCACCACATCATTAGACTTACTTATGTGGACTCGATCGGTCATCAATTTAATCGTGTCTATCAGGGGTTATTGCCATCAACTTTATTTAGGCAATTAATTAGTTGTCAAATTACTTATATTAAAGTATATCCATGCAACATGAGAAAAAAAAAGTTGAATGGGAAAATTTTTGGGTCTATTGAATTTGTATCAATCGCTTCCTCCCCCCCTCGGAGCTTCTCCACTTCCATATTGTCACACCTTCTTTCCCTTTTAGCGACTATCTCTTTACCCTTTTAGTTCTTGTCATCAATTCACCTTCTTCTTCCTTGTCTCCTCTTTGGCAATTCTATTTACCCTTGACATTGGATGGAGATTCACCTTCTCCTTCATGATCCCTGATGAATCTAGACCGCGACGTCATTGAAAACACACGGTCAAGAGTCAAAATCAATACCAAACTCACCAAATTAAAGAAATTAACACGAATTAAGAAGTATAATCGTGAATAAGGGTCAAATCCACATAGAATTTAGGTAATTTCAAGAGATTTTTTGAAATTTGATCAAACAGACAATGAAATGTAGATAGAAATTAGGGATTTTTGATATTTTTGGAAAGAAGACTCAATGACGAATCCACTCAATCAAGAATCACTGAATTTGGATCAAGATTCGTGGAGAAATCATCAAAGGAACAAGAGAAAAAATTTTGAAAAATAAAATCGCGAAAAACCAAAATTGAAATTGACTCTAATTATGATTTGAATTTGAAATATAAAGTGATAACATGGTAAATAAACATTATAAAACATGACTATTGATGCATATGAAGGCAGAAATGATTTCACTTCCATGCATGTTATCATATTTATGTGTATTTTTCTATCATTCCATGAAAACGTCATTATAATCTAAAAAATACTTTAAATTAGGGTTAAATATGATGATTTAAAGATAAATAATTTAAATAACCCATCTTTACTTGAGATTATAGATGTTTTAAGAGTTAAAATAATGAGAGAAATCATTTTAAAAACATTTATTTATATTTTCTCAAGAGAAAATACTTAACGAATAAATATATTTTTGAAATAAAAATTAAAACTCTCATTATTTATCAATTTTTACCTTTTAGAATGATAGATAATTAAATTTGGGATCAAATGAAAGAATTTTGGATTAATTTGGAGTTATATTTTAAAAGTTATGAATTTTCTAATTTTGAGGGATTTTTTTCAGATTTTTCAGATTTAATTTTGCGATTTTTAATAATAAAAATGATTTAAAAATAAGCAAAAAAAGGGAGGTTAATTCGTGTGGGGCCACGTGGATGCGATGTGGCACTAAGGGCCACGCGGCGCCTACGCGGCGCCGATGTGACATATTTATATTTATCTGTGCAGGACACGTGGCCAACCACGGTGCGTCGGATTGGATGGAACGCGGATCATTGCGCGTTGATGAAGTGGAAACGCGGACTACCGATCACCATCAGCGCACGTGTCGAAAATCAGGAGGTATAACAATCCTGATGAAACGCGCGGGGGGCGCATTCAATGGGCACGATATAAAGCGTTTTTATAACGCTTATCACACGACTTCATCCTGACCCTGCATCAAAATCCGACGGCTGCGACATAATCGAAATGGTCCACGATGGACCGTTTCATCGTAACCGTCGATCGTTTCGATCGGACAGTTATGCCCAAATACCCTATAAAAAGATATGTTCTTCCGATTTGTAATGCATTTGAGATAGAAATCAATCCAATTGATATGTTTAGACACCTCCCTTCTTGAATCTCTCAATTAATTTCTATCATCGATTTATCGTCCGATTTGATCAATTTCGAAGAGATCATCATAAATTTCCTTATTTCCTTGTGGATTCGACCCTTATTTACCATTATACCCCTCAATTTGAATTAATTTCATAAAATTGGTAAGTTTGGACTTTTTTGACACTATATCGTGTGTATTCAACGACCATATGAAATAGTCTCGTCAAATAGTCTCGTCAACTACCATATGAATTAAGGCAAATTTTTTATCAATTTAGTCAATTTTGACTTGGTCAAAGCGGATTTTTCTCTTAATTTCTTGAAATTCAAGCAATTCAATCGTATTTTGAGTGATCCAAAGTAGAAATCAATCTTCGAGATCCTTAATTTGATAAGATTAAGTGATTTCGCCCCTTTTCTAAGGATTACGGGCTATCACTTCTTCAAAATCGCGTTAAGAACGCGTCACTCTCACGGATACCGACATTCAAGTACGATTGATTTTAATTTCTAATATCTTATAAGTATTTATAAGTTATTATCCATTTAAGTATCTGATCCACTCTTCATGAGAAGACAAACAGCTTGGAGAGTACAGAATAATCCCCTAGAAATAGACCTCTTTGAACGATCCTCGCAATCTCCTGACACTACCGAGACCGATTCAAACGTTGATCCAACTGAACCAGTAGAAATGGCCCGGAACGACGAGGGAAATGCTAGGAAACGCCTTAGTGACTATGCTAGGCCCGTTCTCCAGCGACCCGTCACTAGAATTCATGCACCCCTAACTAGAGGGGCTAATTTTAGAATTGATTCCCATGTGATGAGTATGCTTCCTATCTTCCATGGTAAACCTTCTGAAGTTCCATATAGACACGTAGATGAGCTTTCCCAAGTGTGTGAAATTAATCATCTTCAAAATGTCCCCGCTGACACGATGAAGATGAAACTCTTTCCCGCTACTCTTACAGATAGAGCGAAGGATTGGTTTTTGAAATTAGGGAAAAAAATTCACCAGTTGGACCGAGATGGAGGAAGAATTCCTAAGAAAATACTATTCCGTAGGGAAAACCACCTCCGTCCGAAAAAGCCATCCGCAAGTTTACTCAAGGCTCGAGTGAAACCTTCCACGAGGCCTGGGAGAGATTAAGAGACCTAACGAGGGAGTGTCCACACCATGGAGTGTCTAACCAGGAATTAACACAAATATTTCATGACGGATTAGGCCCGCAAGATAGATATCTTTTGGATGCAGCTAGTGGCGGCACCTTCATGAGCAAATAGGAAGATGACACGATGGAACTCATCGAGACAGTGGCAAAAAATAGCCACCATAACGCGGCTAAACCATTTGGAAGAGGTGCAATGTCAAAATCTATTGACGCCAAATCAGCGGAGATGGGGATGCTCCTTGAGAGAATCGACAAAATGGCGGAAGTCCAGAATTTACTACTGGACAGACTCAACATCCACAACGGTTCTGAAGGACTCGCCCCCATCTCACTTCAAGAAGCGTCACCATGTGCAACTTGCTCAAGTTTCAACCATGTCGAATTCGATTGCCCCGTGATGGAAATCCAAGGGCAAAACATGCATAGACAAGGTCCATCGGGAGGACCAAGTCAACAGGAATGACCTAATTATCCAGGTACATATCCTAACGATTATAATACCCCTGTTTTTAACAATTCTTCACAGAATAACGGATATAGGAGGAACAATGATCAACCCTATCCTCCAAAATACAATGGCCAGCAACAACAAACCTACCCTAATCAAAGACAGTCATCATTCATCCCGCCGACTCAACCGCAAGCCTTCACACAAGCTCCACGCCAAACTGCGCCGGCATCCAACCTGATCCTTGGCGCTATCTCACAACTAATGGAGCAAATGACGAGGATGAACTCACGTGTGGACGAGATTCAAGACTTTGTCAAGATGAACGTCCAACTGACGGCTGATAAAAGGTTAAGCAAGTAACATTTACTGACCAATTACCCTCGCAGGCCACGGCAAACCAAACGCACAACATTAACCATGTACACGTCGACGAGAAGGCCGTGGAAACAGTGTTAGCAATATCTAGCCTTCAAAGTGGAAAAGCCCTACCGGATCCATACAAGGGTCATCTGATCCACTAAGGCTCAAGTGAAGAAATAGAAACGCCAATTATCGTCGAGCAAGATAGTGATTCGAAGGACAAGGAAGAAGAGGTTACGGCTGAACCAAACCCCGACAAATACAAGCCCCCTGTGCCTTATCCTCAAGCCCTTACTAGACCCAAAGCCAAGAATAGAGAAACTGATGACAATCTACTAGATGCCTTTAAGAAGGTAACTATAACCATTCCTTTAATAGATGTCATCAAGCATATCCCTTCCTATGCCAAATTTCTTAAAGGTATATGTGCTCCCCATAGAAACCCTAAAAGGATCCAACTTAGTGAGACGGTGAGTTCCATCATGATGAATGCCTTACCGATTAAAAAGAGAGATCCGGGAGCACCCATGATCACGAGTGAAATAGGAGGAATGTCCTTCACTAGATCCCTACTAGATACAGGAGATAGTGTCAACATCCTCCCTAAAGCCGTATTCGACCGTCATCATGAAGGGTAGCTACAACCTTTCTTAGTAGAGTAATGCTTATCCAATGGATCAGTTAGAAAACCTCATGGATTAGTAGAAGATGTCATTGTTAAGATAGAATATTGTTATTTCCCGGTAGACTTCGTAGTGGTCGATATGAAAATGACTAAGGAGATGAGCGAAGCCCTGATCATCTTAGGACGACCCTTCCTAGCTACTGCAAAAGCCATAACTGATTGGGGGAAAGGAGAAGTAATTCTCAAGGTGGGAGAGCACACCATGAAGGTTGACATCAACAAACTAATGAAATACCCTTCATGAGCTTCCAAAGACTTGGGCGCCATTGACTTCGCCAACGACCAGGATATTGACGCCTGCGTAGAAGAAGTAATGATGATCGACGAGGAAGAAAAATTTGAGGAGCTACCAATGGACGAGCCTTCCTTGGACCTCAAAAATTTTCCGTCAACACTCAAGTACGCCTTCCTTGATGAAGGAAAAGCGAAGCCAGTGATCATTTCGTCCACGCTGGATATCAAGCAGGAGGAAAAACTGCTAGAAGTATTAAGGAAAAATAAAGAAGCAATCGGATGGACCTTGACGGACTTAAAAGGGCTAGACCCTTGATTATGCACTCATCGCATCTTCCTAGAGGATGAGTCAAGACCCGTCAGGGAAGCCCAAAGACGAATCAACCCAAGGGTATGGGAGGCCATGATAACATGCAATCTTAACATGATAAAACATGATTATTAATGCAATTTAAGGCATAAAATATTATATTTATGTGCATGTTATCATACTTTGAGTTCATTTCTATCATTTCATGCATATTTAGGTCATAATCTCAAAATGCACTAAATTAGGGTTAATTGTGATGAATTAAGGATAAATTATTTTATAACCAATTTTACTTGAGATTATGAATGGTTTTTAAAGTTAGATAATGAGAGAAATCATATTTATGAACATTCATTTAATTTTATAAATTTAAAATCTTTAAAAAAATGAATGTATTTTTGAAATATAAATTAAATCTCTTGTTATTTAAATATTTTGAATTTTTAGAATGATAGATAATTAAATTTCAGATCAAATTAAAGAAATTTGGATTAATTTGGAGTTGTATTTTAAAAGATATGATTTTTACAATTTTAGGGATTTTTTTTGGATTTTTTTCTTATTTTTCTGATTTAATTTCTATTTAAAAACGTTAAAAATAAATATAAAAAATTGTAAAAAGCACGCGGGGCCCACGCGGTTTTATATATATTATATTTATTACTTATATATTATAAAAGGGTTCTTTGTCCTTCCCTATATGGGAAGGGTCATAACCTTACTGATCGTCGGGTCTTATAAACTCGACGATCTCTTCTCTTTTTTCAAGTGTGGGACTAATCCACACTAGTCTTACCTATTTCAGGTGACGTGGCGCGAGGAGGATCGTCAGATCGACGACGCGCGTCGATCCCACGCGTCGATCGCGTGGGCGCGGTCCACGGATCAGGGATCAGACGCACGTGCCAAATAGAGGAATTATAACGGTTGGATCATCGGCGACGTGGCAGCATCGCACGCGTCGATCGCGTGGAGGCCAGGACCACCGGAGATCATCAAAGACACGTGCTTTTAATAACGCGTTATAACGGCCAGGATTAGATCTCGGGGGGAGCATCTGACGCGTCGGATCAAGATCCAACGGCGAGGATTTAAGGCGTTTTATAATGCCTGACTTGAAGACTTCATCAAGACCGTCAGATCACGATCTAACGGCTGCGAATCGATGCGTTTTTAAACGCATACGATCCAAGCCCATCTCACGCGTCCGATCGCGATCGGACGACTGAGATTTAATTATAACGGTTCATGATGAACCGTTTCATCACGACCGTTGATCGCGTCTTAACGCATCGATCGAACGGCTCTCCTTTTTCGCCCTTATAAATAGACGAGTTCTTCGTCGTTTTGATGTATTCTTGAGAGATTTGATCTAATTCACATATCTATTTGCATCTTCTCTTGAATCTCTCTCTTGTAATCACTTCTAGACAAGATTCCGCGTCCACAGAGTGTTTATAAGAGAGATTTCGACGATCGTGCGAGGAGAATTTGTCTCTTGAACACCGATGTTCACGTTTGAATTCGTGGAATGAAGATCCGTCGATCCGGCGATCAATTGGATCGATTTGATCGTTATCTCGGGTTAGAAAACAAGTTTCTTCTCTTATCTATCGTCGTGTATCATCAATTTTAGGATTAGGACTTCAATTTAAATTTAATTTCATTTTAATTTGGATTTGTGTTCTTCGCGATTCTGAAAATTTCTTCCCACTTCCATCTTTGATTTCTTCGTGATTACTAATCCAAATCGAGTGATTTTTTATTCCACGGATAGATCTTTGAGTCTTCTTTATAAAAACACTATTTTCCCTAATTTCTCACCTCAATTCATCGTCCAATTTGACCAAATTCTTAAAGATATCTCAAAAATACTTAAATTCCCTGTGGATTCGACCCGTATTTACCATTATACCCCTCAATTCTCTCTTAATTCCCCAAATTGGTAAGTTCAGTATTATTTTTGACGCGAGACCGTGTGAAATCGACGACCTCGCGGTCTCGTCTCGTCAGGCCGTAAAAGAAGAAATTCTTAAATGGCTAAACGCAAAAATTATCTACTCATATCCGATAGCCAACGGGTGATTCCGGTACACGTTCCGAAGAAAGCCGGAGTAACAGTCACGAAGAACAAAAAGGGCGAAGAAATTCAGACACACCTTCAGATGAAGTGGAGAGTCTGTATCGACTACGGAAAACTGAACTCCGCGACCAAAAAGGACCACTTACCGCTACTGTTCATTGACCAAATCCTGGACCGACTGGCAGGATCGAGTTACTTCTATTTTCTCGATGGATATTCCAACTACAATCAGATTTCTATTCATCTTGAAGATCAAGATAAGACGACGTTCACATGTCCTTTTGGCACATTTGCCTTCAGACGCATGCCATTGAGACTGTGCAATGCCCCCGCGACCTTCCAACGATGCATGATGGCTATCTTCTTCGACTTTTTTTGTGATAGCTTAGAAGTCTTCATGGACAATTTCTCTATCTTTGGAAAAGACTTCGAAAGTTGTCTTGCTCACCTGACAAAGATACTAGAGGTATGCGTTAGGAAACGACTTGTGCTAAGTTGGGAAAAATCCCACTTCATGGTACGAGAGGGAGTAGTGCTCAGGCAAATCATCTCGGGAAAAGTTTTAGAAGTGGACAAGGCCAAGATAGAGGTCATCCAAAACCTCTCTCTACCAAATACCGTTAAAGACTTGAGGAGCTTTCTCGGGCATGTCGGCTTCTATAAGAGATTCATCCAGGACTTTGCGAAAGTCTCCAAGCTACTCACCACCTTCTTTGCAAAGACAAGGGCTTCATCATCAACGAAGAAGGGAAGCGCGCATTCACGATGCTGAAGCAAGCACTAATAGAGGCACCAATACTCCAAAGTCCTAATTGGGACTTACCATTCGAGATCATGTGCCGCGCTTCAGACTATGCGGTGATAGCGGTCTTGGGGCAACGACTTGACAAGAAGCCGACGGCCATATGCTACGCAAGTAAGACCCTCATCCAAGCTCAAATAAATTATACGACTAGTCTACGCTTCTGGCGGTAGTCTACGCCCTGACAGAGAAAGAGCTTCTGGCGGTAGTCTACGCTCTTAAGAAGTTTCGACCTTACATCTTGGGGAGCAAGATCATAATCTACACTGATCATGCAGCCTTGAAATACTTGTTCTCCAAGAAAGAGGTCAAACCACGACTGATACGATGGGTACTGCTCCTTCAAGAATTCGACTTGGAGATTAAAGACAAGAAGGGCATCAAAAACTCGGTGGCAGACCACTTATCGCGTCTCCACATCTCGGGAGGAGGAGACATCGGCGATACATTTCTAGATGAGCATCTCCTTGCCATCTCGAGTCACGCCCCGTGGTACGCACACATCGTCAACTTCATCGTCACTAGATCGATCCCGGAGCACTGGAACTGACATCAAAAAGATAAGTTCTTCCATGACCTCAAGTACTACTTTTGGGAAGAACCACTTATATTCCACCTAGGATATGACCAGATCATCCGACGATGCGTACCGGAGGAGGAGCAAGGAGATATCCTGGCGATGTGTCACTCATCAACATGCGGAGGACATTTCGCGGCACGCAAGACCGCAGACAAAATCCTACAGAGCGTCTTCTACTGACCCTCCATCTTCAAGGATGCCCACCGTTTCTACACGGAGTGCTTACAATGTCAAGCGGCGATAAACATCACCAAGCGAGATGAGATGCCGATGTGGCTGATCCTTGAAGTGGAGATCTTTGACCTTTGGGGGATAGACTTCATGGGACCTTTCTCACCTTCTGATGGGAAAGAGTACATATTGGTGGAAGTGGACTATGTGTCCAAGTGGGTCGAGGCAATCCCCACAAGGGCAAATGATCATCGGGAGGTTCTGAGATTCATCACGCGATGCATCTTCGTCCAAGGGCCATCATCAGCGACGGCGGCTCACACTTCAATAATTCTCACTTCCGGGCGCTGTTGAAGAAATACGGAGTACACCACCGCATCACCACGCCATACCACCCCCAGGAAAATGGGCAAGTAGAGGTGAGTGATCGAGAAGTCAAGACCATCCTCAAGAAGATAATTTGTCCAGATGGGAAGGATTGGGCACACAAGCTTCCCGACGCACTATGGGCATACCGGACGGCATACAAGACACCCATCGGGATGTCTCCCTTCCGGCTAATCTTTGGGAAAGCATGCCATCTTCTGGTTGAGCTAGAGCATCGAGCTTATTGGGCTATCAAAATGTTCAACCTATCACTGGACGAAGCAGGGAAATAACGACTTCTCCAGCTTCAAGAGTTATAAGAGTTGAGGCACGACGCGTACGAGAACGCGTCGATCTACAAAGAGAAGACCAAGGCCTTCCACGACCAACATATCCGACGAAGATCATTCCATGTCAACGACAAGGTCTGGCTCTACAATTCATGCCTCAAGCTCTTTCCTGGAAAGCTGCGCTCCAGATGGGATGGTCCATACGTGGTTCTAGAGTTGTTCGACGGTGGATCCATACTCATCTCCGACGCTAAAACCGGTTCGACATTCAAGGTAAACGGCCACCGTCTCAAGCCGTACCTGACCTCAAAGCCACCCGCATCGGCAGATAAGGTAAATCTGCATCTTCCGGAGCACTCTAGTACGTGACGGTATCACCCTTGACCCATCATTAGTTGTAGATTTTATTTTGGTTTAGTCTGGCTGAAAACGTTAAACTTAGCGCTCTTAGGAGGCACCCCAAGATTATCTTAGCTTTTTAGTTTTATGTGTTTTTAGTTTTTATAGATATCGGAGAAATACATTAGGAAAGGGCACAGCTGCACCGGAAATCCCACGAGCATCATGGATAAATGAGCTTTTCTAAACCTCTCTCACCACATTTTATATTATTTTCATGCCATGATTCGATGAGTTTTCACATGAGCATGTAGTTTTCATTGAGGGCAATGAAAGATTCCAGTTGGGGGAGAGGATTTAGTAAAAGGTCTACCATTTTCAAAAATTTTAAAATTCTACCTTCTAAAAACTCTTATTTTTCAAAACTTTGATCTAATTTACCCCACCTTAGAAGTCTTTTCATCTAGAGATCTGACCTACTAGAGATGTAGAAGTGAGGGCCTCATAGCCCATATGGTTATATTTTGAGTAATAAAGCCAAATGATCTAGAGAAACCATGGATTGTACTCAGTGGTATACTTTTTTGGGGTTGGGTACTGATAACATGCATTTATAACCTGAATTCTTACCCTAATTAACTCATATTCATGTTTATTTTATGTGAATATGATGCATGTTATCATACTTTTTAGGAATTTTCTCCATTGGCATGTCATTTCACTAAAGTTGATATTTATGCATAAATTAGAGATAATTTCATGCTTAAGATATGATTAATCTTTTGTTTAGATTAACAGGAGTTAATCTCTATTATTAAATGAGTTTTGACTTTAGTAAATGTTTGGAAGGATGATTTTAGGATGAATTTATGATTTAGAATGTTTGATTAGAACTTATTTAATGAAATTTTAATTCATCCTTATTTCCTTTTTGAAAACATATTTTAAATGACATAATATTAAAAAGGAAAGAATTTGTGATCCAATGGAGAAAATTTGGATTAAAAAGGAGTTGTATTTTGAGAAATATAAATTTCTAAAGTTTTATACGAATTTTTCCAATTTTTATTTGAATTTTAATTGAATTTTTAAGTATATTTTAGTTAGAAAAATCGGGAAAAAGAAAAAAAACGTACCTGCGGAGCTGACGTGGCGCGCGCCGACTGACATGGCAAGCGGGCCCAGGCGGGGCTGACGTGGCGAGCGAGCCACGTGGCGCGCGGGTCCACCGCGCCGTTACGACGTGGCGCTGAGGCCACGTGGCAGGACGCGTGTGGCCCGCGTGTGACGCGTGGCTGACACGTGGGCATATAGAGCATATAGTATATATAAACCTATTCATTAGAACCGGCTGATTATACTAATGCGCTCCACTATTTAAGCGCGCCCGTTTCTTCTATTTCTTCCGTGTGGGACTATGTTCCCACACGGTCTTACCTCTGCAGGACACGTGGCGGCTTGGCGGGCGTCGGATCCAGCTGGGTCTGATCGAGGGGCGTCGATCGTGTGGACCGGAGTCCACGCGATCACCAGATCAAACACGTGCTTAATTTAAATTTTTAAGTGGAATGATCGCAGGTCTCACCTTTCGCCACGTGGACACGTCGGGAGCGTCCGATCTCCACCAGATGAAGATTTCGTGATCGCGATCCAACCGCCTCCGGTGAAGCCGCGTGGAACGTTCTGGAGCGTCGGATGTTTTATCATTATCAGAGCTCCATCGGACGGCGCAGATAAATCAAGGAAGAACCCTACGATCGCGGTGCGATCGAGCCGCGATCGCGGCGCGATCGAACCGCGATCCTACAGCGTTCACCGCGGAATCGATCCCAGACGGCGAGAAGATGATCGATGGAGCTTTAGGAGTACGATCGACGCCCGATCAAAGCCCGATCGGGCGGAAATCGTGGTCAATCGTGGCGAAATTCGTGGCCTTTTTGGAGGCTGATTTGAAGCCCAATTCGCGCGGATTTTTCGTGGAATTAAAGCCACGATGCCGCGCCCAAAGATCCGCTCCCACGTCGCCTTCAACCGACACCCACGACCGCTTCCAATGGCCACGATTCCGGGCCTAATTTTCTCTTTAAAACCATGTATTCTCCCTTCTTTTGTTCTTAACTTTTGATTGATTCGTGAAGGAATTAAGCGAATTTCGAGGAAAATCTTAAGTTCATCGTGATCCCCCCGCGTTTAGACTCGATTCCGAAGGGATTGGAGAGGGATTGATCGCGAATTCCTCCTTGATTTCATCGAATTTTCCCCTTCAATTCCGAAAGTCCGTGAGAAAGGATCCGAGCAAATTCACTCCAATTCGCGCAAATTGGAGCTTAATTCTCGTGGAAATCGGGTTAGTAGTGTGATTCGATCGATTATCAAGAGGTAATTTGAGTTTTTATTAGATTTAGAAGTTTAATTTTGCAAATTAGTTCATACTGTTCTTCATTTTCCCCAAATTTCGATCCGAAAAGTCGCTGATTTTGAAAATAGGATATCTCTTTGATTATAATTCCAAATCACTTGATTTTCATTTCATTGGATTTCTCTTTTCATCAGCTTTCCGTGGATAGCAATTTCATCAAATTCTGAGTTCATTTGACCCTTCAATTTAACGTTTGACCACGGACTGTTCATCTTTCATCAGAAATCAAACGTTGACTTTCGGGGTCAATTACTTTTAATTGGCAAATCAGAATTTGATAATTTCGGTCTTGTTGGATTCCTCTGGTTCTTAGCTTTCTATTGACATATAAATTGCAAGATTTGGATTTCATTTGGGCATTCAATTTGAAGATTTCCTGTGAGGTGTTCATTTCGGGGATTTTCTGATCATTGATTTTCAATAATTCATAATAAATCCATTTCTTATCCAAAAAAATTACAAAAACTTATATCAATAAATTCCATTTTTCTCTCTAGTTTCCAAATATATAATTTTTGTAATCTTCTGACTCTGTTTGATTCTCTGATTTTGCAGAACACCTACTGCTGGTCAAAGTCAATGCTTTGACTTTGACTTTTGACTTTTCTCTGTCAAATCCGAGATTTCAATTCTTTAAACTTCTTATTTACCTTATTTATATCATTTCCATATCTTAAATCTTATTTTCTCTTATTTAAAACTCCTTTTAAACCTAAGTTTGACCAAGTCAACTCTGCGATTAAAGTCAACCCTGCTCTCTGTGGATCGACCCGATACTTACCCAGTACTTGATTATTCTATCTTGTCTTTGTGAGTTCGGTTTTATAAATTTTGTTTGACCATCGTATTTGTGTTTTAACGACGCACAAAAACGACCCGTCAGGTACCTAACAGGCACCAAGGAAAAAGAGTAATCAGAGGTTGAAATGCTATAGGATTGAAAAGGAGAGTATTTGAGAGAAAATAAAACTCCATTCTCTACCTATCATCAGCCAAAACTGCTTAGTATAAGGAATTTCCCGATTCTAGACTTTCCCTTTTAAAGAGTGCAATGATCCATAATTCTTGTAGCAGCTATCTTTCCTTAGAAGCATGTAGTTTATCTCTTCCAAAGCAGTCAAGTAGTTACAACACTTTGTTTTAAAACTTCACTTTTGATAATGAACACTCCCAAGTGACTCACATATCTATCCATCTCACCTTCCATTTTCCTCCCCACATGTACTAATACCTTCACTACACTTCATTTGATACACTTCAGAAATCCTAAAACTCCTCCACATCATCATTCTAGTCTTCTGAAATGCTTAAAAAAAGAAGAAGAAGAAAAGAAAGAGGAGAAAAGTCAAAAGAAAGAGAGAAATAAGAAGTTACAAGAAGGAAAATAAGTGGGAATATGATGTAGGATATTTCAGAAATGATAATGTGTATGATGATGATGATATGATTTAAGAAATAATCCTACAAATGAATGAAGGGCCTATGAAGTGATATCAGTGAGAAATATGAATATGAGTCAGTGGAGATATAGAGAAGATAATAAATAGGATAGTTCAGAAGTATGAGAATGATAGTAATGAGGGTGGTAAGAATAGTGAGAAAATTAAGATGGTGGAGAGAAGAAAATTAATGAAGGGATTAGTTGGTTTTAATAGTGATAAAGAGGACTGATATGGAGGATACTTAAGGATTAATAGATTGATGATAGGGTGTATTTAATATAGGATAATTTGGAAGAGAGTGGAATGGATAGTGAGAGAGATGAGATAGGAGGAGAGGCGATAATGTTGGACTTAAGATCTTCGGATACGAACTATCAACACATTTAAAAGAGAGGAAGAATACCTAACGGAAGGGAAAAAGCGATGCTCCCGAATTGCTTCATAGGTTCTGGATATTCCTCGATAGGCTTCAGATGTGAAGTGGATGAAAAACGACAGAAGAGGGGGAGAATAGAGACGGAGATAGAATCTCGGGATGGAGAGGATGCGGGAGAGGAATGATGGAGATACGGGGGAACACAAACACAGGGAAAACGAACCAAGGTAACCAAAATTTTCATTAAAAAAACTGTGTTTTCCTTTACAATTTGTTTCTTTTATAGAGAAGAGAAAGATAGGGAAGTTGCGACGAAGAGAAGCCTCAGAAGAGAGAAGAAGTCGCGACGGTTATGCACCCGTTGCTTGGACAGTCGTTAGTCTTTTCCTTCTTCTGATATTGCAAGATTGTGAGTCGCGGAGTATTAAAATGGGCTCTGTATGATGATAGCCATGGATAAAACCCGTTTGAGTGAGGTGAAGAGAGGTAATTCCGCGTGTGAAAAGTTATATAAACCGCGAACGTTTTCTTTACTTCTGTCGATTTTCCAAGATACGTTGAGGGACCTCCGGAAGTTCTTTGTCTGCTTCCTCTTTTCACCGAAAGCCTGCTTTGGGTTTTCGTCATCTCAACTTCTTAAATGACCGTGCTTCGTAATAATTCGTTCAGGCCTTAGCTGTTGTTATAGTCCTTAAAATCGTGAACATATCATCTTCAAATTGAGGGAATAAGGGCAGATCTTCAGGGTAGATGTTGACGGTCGGGCTGTTTGTAAGTCTGACGATGAGTGGAATACGCTGAGAAAATTAACGCTTCCCCGCGTATTTCTTTGGTGCTCGCGATCCGATGAGACGGAAACTCCATTACTGGCGTTGACCTCGTTGAATAATCTATGCGCTTTCGTAAGGCTTTGACCGGAAGGAGCTCAGAACTTCTCGTCATTTCCTTTTAGCTCCCGTGTGTGTCATTGGACGGGATTTTTCTCACCGATTGGTGGACTAAGGGAGCTTCTTTTTGCAGAAGTTCTCTCGTAACTCCAAGGCACTCAACTTGTTTCACGACAACAAGACGAGGTTGGCGTGGAATATTTTAATGTTGATGTTGGTCTTGGAGTTATAACTTGGTGACGATAACATAGGGTTGGTTAGTCGCAATCTATCCGACAGGATAGTCCACAGTGGGAACCGTGGAGAGGTAGTTTAGGAATTTGTTCTTGTAATCTTTTTTCTTTTCTGTGTTCCACGTCAGTAGTAATAGATGGTAAGTGCTTTCCATGATGATACTTAAACCTTTTGATGTTGAAAACTTCTCTTGATGATATGGAGGAAAGGCTGAGACAGATGCTGATAATGAGGATAGCTTCCTTTTCTTCAGTTCTCCTGAGATATGCCTAGAAGTCTTGAGTAACCATTGTCTTGATATTCTATCTTCATAAAGCTTGATCCAATGTGAAATATTGTGACAATCAATAGGGCTTGTGATAATCTTTCTTCATGCTCTTCTTAATTGTTCTTCATGTTGATCTATCTTCATTCTTGCATGAGTTATTCATGCAAAAAAGGCTTTGTCTTGAATTAGAGCAAAAAGATAGCTTTCTTCCAGAAGTTATCGCATGTAGATCTCTTCTAAATTTCTACTTATAGGTGTTTTTCAAAGAAAAAGGAATTGGAAATCAAGGATGTTCTTACTATTGTTTCTTGAGATCATTATTTATAATTATATAAGGTACCTATGATATCGTGGATATGGTTTGGAAAATAGGGAACCTATATCAAGGTAGAAGGTGGTTCACTTGGTCCATTCAAGGAATTCTAATTTATCTAAGGATAAGGCTAATTTCTTTTGACCAAGTCAATCTTTAGATCAGTATAAAATAAGAGAAGGAGGGAAAATAATTCCCTTAAGATCTACACTCTCTTTAATTATTTAGAGGGGTTTTCTTCATCCATTTAATGAATGGATAATTTTTCAAACTCATGACTAAGGAGGAGAATAGGTTCACTTGGAACCCTTGTGTTCATGTTTTGAAATAAATCTCCATCAATTCCCCCAGGGTTGGAGGACTTCATCTCCGAGGAAGTGTCTTTCATATATAAGAACAAGTCAGAATGCAAACGAGGGGCATAATGTAATGGACCATGATAAGTAATCCAAGAAGCATAACTTATTGTATTGTCCTTCCATTGTACTAAAGATTTGTAATCATCCTCTTTAGAATCAGTGATAATAGTTCGATGATCAATGATCATATCTATAAGCCTCACTTCACGTTCACTTCAAGCTAATCATTCTCTTCTCATTTTTGTGTTTAATAGTTCATATAATATATATGTAAGTCCAACATCAGTTCATTCTCCTTATCTGTTCTCATTCCTATCATTACTATCCAACATAATCTTAAGATAAGCCCCAATCATCGTACTATCCATCTTAATATCCTCCAAGTGATTATCCTATCTTTAAATTAACCGTACCACCACTTCATCTATTATCCCCGCCATCACATTTACATTCAGTCGTCACTCATTCTTTCCTCTATCCGAATTAACCTCCATCATATATTCACTGAACTAAAACTCCAATCCATCATAATATCCATCTTTGTCCTCTTACATTTTAGAATTAATATACCAATTATCCCTACTCATTAAATAAACCTAAACATATCTCTTCTCTTCACAATCATCTCATCGTCCTCACTATTCTCATTATATATCCTCCTATATTTTGAATTAATCTGTACAATCTCCCCCCTGAATTATACACGTATTCCTCATTGATATCATTCATAGGTCCTTCATAAATTTGTAGGAATATTTCATAAATAATTTCAGTAGATATCCATATCATAATTCACTCATCTCTTCCTCACATATTCACACTCACATTCTCATCTACATACATATCATCATTTCGAAATATCCTACATCACAAGTCTTTATGGAGCTACGTATCTTTCTTTAGGGTATATTTCTAATATCTTTCTTTAGGGTATGTTCAAGGGAAGTCATCCAAGGTGTGTTTTGTGCAATGGGCCATTTACGAGCTAAAGTAGAGTCCAAGTGCTTGGTTTGTCAAGTTTAGTGATCTTCTCTCTACCATTAGCTTCATATCATGCGCCTTCAATCCCATTGTGCACACTAAGAAGACTAAGGATAGTTTTGTCATTCTTTTCATCTAAGAGTGATGATACTCTTTTGATTAAGATTAATGATATTGGTATTCATGCCACCAAGACTAATTTACAATAGCAGCTCAACATCCATGACTTGGGGAGTCCTAGATACTTTCTTAGGATTGAGTTTTCACATTAGGATACCCTTGACATGCTTAAAGAGACATGACTTCTTTGGTGCAAACCAGAGACCTCACCCTAAAAGCTCACCTCCATTTCTAGGATACTTCATCTCCATTGCTTCCAGATGCTAATCGCTATCAGACATTGTTGGGCAAGCTAATATATCTCACCATCACTCACCCAACATTTTGTACACATTTAGTATTCTAAGTCAGTTCATGTAGCAACCTTGACGATTTTACTTGCAGGGAGCTCTTTGGGTTCTAGCATACATCAAGAAAGCCCCCAGGAGAGGGCTCATTTATCGACGACATGGTCATCTTTGCATCAAACCCTACTCTAATGCTGGATGTGTATGTGATGAGGGAGACCATAAATCTACTACAAGCTATTGCACATAAATTGAAGGTAACTTTGTCACCTAGAAGTCCCAAAAATAGAAGGTGGTATCATGCTCCAGTGCGGAATCCAAGTATTGTGCTATGTTTGATACCATGTAGGAGATGGTATGGCCTCAATCATTTCTCAAAGATCACGCCATCTCATCTCCTTTTCCAATTCCCATGCATTGTGACAATTAAGTCGTTATCTTCATCACTGGAAATCCCACTTTTTACGAGCATAGAAAGCACATTTAGATTGATTGTCACCATTCAAGGCAAGGTTATGCCCTAAGTCATCTCCACCCCTTATGTGGCATCATCTCATCAGCTTGCAGACATTTTCATGAAGAGCCTAGTTAAGATCTCCTAAGACACAACATGTACGAAGTTACAAATGTTTGATTTGTATGCTTCAGCTTGAGTTAGAGTGTTTGACAGTAGTATCAAGCTCCCAGCCCATTTAGGGCCCCTCTTCTTTACTTATTATATAAGGACCTTTGTACTATATTTAATATATGCAATTCCAGGTCTTCTTGCTATCACTATCAACAATTACATATTTTGGTAGATCTTTATCATGCCCCAAGACAAGGACTTCTATATCACTAAAGTGAATATATTCTAGTTGTAGTCTAGTCAAACTTACACTATGTAGGGTACACATGTGATAGGAAGTCTGTTTCCAATTATTGATGCATCTTGGGGGAAACCTAATTACTTAGTGCATCAAAACGCAAAACATTACTTCTTGTACTAGTGTCCAAGCTTAGTAATAGGCTACATCTAGTATAACTTGTGAGATGATGTGGATTTGGTATCTTTTTCAAAAAAATGAACATTCATGTTAGCTCTTTCGCTTTTAAGTTCTAAGACAACTAGGCCACCATATTTATAGCAAGAAATTATAAGTTCTATGATCACACCAAGTATATCAAAATGAAAAAGACCTCAAGTGCCTTATTAAAAATCCCTCTAGCATATCATCAAAGAAGCTCATGGATATCTTAAAAATGGGCTTGAATTCATTCAACTTTCAAAACATTTGGTGTATAAATTCAAGCTGTTTCTTTGTGTCAAGAGAAAGGGGTTCTAAGGAGCATAAGTTGTCAAAGCTAAGGCTTAGATATACTAGCTTGTGAGTGGATCATCATAGGTTATCCAAAGGAGAAAAACTATTGACTCTATGAATCTTTGTATCCCAAGTGAAATCCCTTGCATTGAGGTACCATGTTGAAGCATCATCAAACATTCATATACATGATTTTTTGCTTTTAGACCTCTTTGAATAAGGACCTTCTATGAAACTCTCTAAAAAGCTAGAGATACTTCACATCCATGATTAAACTTGAGATTAAGAGGGAGTGCAAGCATGCTATCAGGCCTAATGACAATATTATAATTACTCTTTCTCTTGTGTAAGGTCTCTAATTGAATATCTAAGGGGTAGAGAATCTCTTTTGTTTTCTTCAACACTTTTCTCCCTAGAGTTTCTACACTCTACCTGTATTCTCAATACCTTTGTCTTGACCAAAAAAGTAAAATTTTCTCAAAAAGTAACTTTCTCCATCTCATTTGATGAATTAAACTCCTAAGACAAGCTTTCAAATAATGTCTTGCTCTATCATGAATAGTTAATGGAGACTCATAACTCTAAAATATAAGTTGCATTCATGCATCGTTTGTCATGTTTAACTACTGAAAAAAACTATTACAATAAAAATATCTATTTCTATATGGCTAAATATATTGAAAATATGACAGTCTTATCATGCATCATTTCTTACATTTTTCTTACATTATGAGACTAACCCCATTTGAATTCTTGGAAGTCAAGTGATTGAATTCTCATATTTTTTTATGAGTTATGTGGATGCAAGGGCTTAGGTGAAATTTAATGGGACCATAGAAGCAAATTATCTAGGAGGAGAAGAAAAAGCTGAGTACTCTACTTTTATAGGAAGTTGGTCAACCTTGTCCACCTTTTTAGGATGTTAGTCAAATCTTTCTATCTTTTTAGGAGGATGGTCGAACCTTTCCACCGTTTTAGGAGGTTGGTAAAGTAATTACTCCTTTCTAGGATGTTAGTCAACCACTAACGAAACAATTTCGGGAAATCGTTGAATACACACGAACTCAAGTCAAAATAAGATACAAACTCACCAATTTAAAGATTAAATCGCTAATTAAAGAGTATACTGGTGAATAAAGGTCGAATCCACGAAGAAATAAGGGAAATTTTTTAGATATCTTTGAAATTTGATATAATCAGATGTTACATTCAGGTGAGAAATTAGGGATTTTAGCAGATATATAAAGATAACTCTAATAAGAATCCATGGAATCAAAAATCACTGAATTTGGATTAGAATTAGCGAAGAAATCGAGATTTGAAATTGAGGTAGAAATTCAATGGCAAAACAATTTGAAAACCAAAATAAAAACTAAAATTAAACTAATCTTCAATTCAAAATGTAAATCTAATACTAAAGGAAGATAGATTAGGATGAAAACATGCAACCTAACCCAAAGTCGTGCTGAAAACAATCCATTTAATTACCGAATTCAAGGCTTTTCATTTTGCGATTTCGAAAACTAAGTTTGGCATTCAAGATGTGATTTCTTCTTATTCTTTCCACCAAATCTTGATTTCAAACCTTCCCTGAATGCGAAAATGAGTCTAGAAGAGGAAGAATTCAAGAGATTCAAGGATTGTGATGTCTAAATAGTTCTAATTGCTCGAAAATCTAATAATAGATTTTTGCGTCGAAGAACATTTGGATTTTATAGGAAATTTTAGGAGTAACCTTCGGATGCGTGGATTCGATTTGATCAACAACTTAGATTGCATGTTGTTTGGTGAATCGACGTCTTTAAGTCACGTTCGTCTGATCCACGATAAAGCGTCCAGATTGTGCCACGTCGCGCGTGAAGAAGAAGCGTTGTTTGATGTCGCGCGTTCGATTTTCATCAAACGATCATGATGATCCCACGGGTCCATCGGGCGCATTTAATCTCGACCGTTATAACTCCCTAGATCAATGGCTGAGATTAAATTTCTTTCAATCAAATCATTGCCTAATCAGATGTCGCCACGTATCCCTGTGAGTAAGTGAAATCTGATGATCGCGATTTAACCGCGCGATCAGACGTCTCTCGTTGCACCATATCACTTGTAACTAAAAACAAACATAAATAGTCCCACATGGAATAAATTTTGATGTTTAATCGCATACTTAAGGTATATGGGTTAAATGGGTTAGTGTAAATCCGTTAAGGATGCTTTAACCTATTAATCACTCTCACCGGCAGACGTGCGCACACGTGCGCACACACGCGCACACACGCACACACTTGCGTACAGTCACGCACACACACGCACGCAAGCGCACACGGATACCGCCACGTGGCGTGTACATGCGTTGCTATATGGTGATGCTCTGCCACTTCAACACGTGATTACATAACACATTTTTTTAATATTATTTTAAAATTGAAAATAGCTTTAAAGAAGTTTAGCAAAATTCTAGAAAATTCCTAAAAATTGGAAAATTTATAACTTTCAAAACAAAACTCCAAATTAATCCAAGGTTATCTTTTTGGATCACAAGTTGAATTAGCTATGATTATAAAAAGTCAGAATATTTAAATAAAAAGAGAATTCATTTTAATTTTAAAAATACACTCATTCCTCTTAGAAAATAAATTTAGAAAAATATATGAGTGTAGATAAAATATTTTCTCTTATCATCAAATCATGAAAATACAATTATGATTTCAAATATAAATGGGAATAAAATTATATTATGAGAATTATGCATAATTATCCTCAAAATGGTATATTTTTTATCATAACCTAAAATTACATTAAATGATATAAATGCACTCAAAATATGATAACATTCACACAAATAGAATATTTAATGCTTTAAATTTCATTAATAATCGTGTAAATTCATGTATAAATTGCATGCTATCGACCACCTTCTTTGGGGGTCAACCCATTACTCCTTTTTAGGAGACTAGTCACTCCCTTTCTCTTGGAAGTCAATGATAGTCAAAGTGATTCTTGACAAGTCAAAGGTGGTCAAAGGCATTCTTGAAGAGTCAAAGAGGTCAAATTTCTTCTATTTTATTTATTATTAATCAATTTATATCTTTTCTATTTTTTAGGAAGGATCTATATTTAAAGGAGGAGAAAGAGGCAAGCCCACCGCCTTAGGGGAGTAATAGAACTACCCCTATTAGAGAGTGGTCAACCTACTCCCTAAGGAAGTTGTTGTGAGGCCCACCTCCTTGAAAGGGCTCTCCCATCCTTTTAGGAGGTGATTATGATCGTGCCCTATAAATTTAATTTCAACCATTCATTTGATTATTCAAAAAAGACAATCTCCACCATTGATTTAAAGGAGCCTCTTAACCTAATGTATAAAAGAATTTTTTTTATTCCTTTGTTGTTGTTTTTTTCTCTTACTTAGTATCAGGCTAACAGAAGAAAAGGAGAGTCTTGGGCCTCAGCTTGGCATTTTTGGTGGTTTAATTTTGTTTTGGAGGCAAGATCAAGTGGAGGATCGAGATTGTAGCAAGTCTTTATCGCCCCGCCTAGGACTGACATAAAAAATGGGGTTTGTGTAAGGATTTGGATATGATTTTCTCTTGTAATCCCCTCTATATATAGTGTAAACCCTATTTCTCTTTTTTCTATTTTAGATTGTTTCTCTTTTCTTCCAATAATCTCTTATTATTATCTATTTCCTTATTACCCGATTTCCCCCTTTTTCAGCATTTTTCCATCATCTTCCATTCCATCATTCTTATCTCTCCCTTCCATCATTCTCAATATTCTTCTAATTATTTCTCATAGAGTATAAATATATATCTATGTCTAGTTTCATTCATACCATATTCCATTTCTTGGTCCATTATACAAAGTGATTCAACCTAGAGATTCGACCCTTACTTAACCATTATACAAAGTGAGGAATTATAAATATTTTTTAGCATGAAATCAATTCAAAACGACTATTAAAAAACATCATAATCGTGTTCATTAGAGACAATCCCATCTTTAGGCTATTGATGATTAGAATGTGACTTTATTGATTTGGTATCCAGTCAAAGGTCATCATTATGTCAATATGGATCATCAATTTTAATCCATGAAATGAAGGGAAATGCTCCAGTAAGAAATTTCCAATTTTATCTTTGTCCACCATGACCACAAAAAACTTTACAATATGGTCATTATTTACCATTTATAACAAAAAAATAGTACATATTTCTTATTAATTATCAAATCTAAATGCAAATTTATAAAATATATGTTGTAATGTATATATTTTTGGGTTATATAATTGAATTCAATTTAAAAAAATTTGAAGCTTATTCTACTTGAAATTACTAAGTTTTAGTTTTGACTATCTGATAGCATTGTGAGTTTTAATGATGTGCAAAAATTTATAAAAAAATAATTTCGACTTGAAGAAGAGAAGTGGTCTATAAATTGCAAACACCTCAAGAAATAATATGGCCATTTGATATAATCAAACATATGCAGTGCAATCATGTGAACAGAAGCATGACATATAGTAAAAAGAGAACTAATCATCATCAATTCAAAAGAAGAAAACCATGAAGACATTGTGACCACCAAATTCCACTTAAAATCATCCAATGTTCAAGGAATTTTTGGGATTCAACAAAAAGAGATAAATAGGGAGTTAAATCTTTCAAGATTTAAGCTGTGATGTCAAGAAATTTAAATAATCATTTATGGAGGAAATCATAGAGAACACCTTCACAGATATTTCTACTACCATGGTGAAGGATTTAATCATCCTTGAGTCAATCTCCTCTTATACCGAGGGTAGAAGATCCCATCTTGACCACACAATGAACTTTGAGGACTTCATGTTGTATTCAATCTAAGATGTTTTAGAGATCCCATGGCTGGGGATAGGTAAGTCATAGTCATAGCATGATCATGCTTCCACAAAATATCTTTGGTGTCTCAAGTCTAAAAACCATGTCCATGGCCATGGCATGAATCAACCCAAATCAAGGTACATCATCCAAAGATAAATTGAGCATTTTAATGGCACAATAGCCCTTACACTCTTGCTCTATGAAGAGGGGGATCACTTTTCCACAAATGAGACAAAAGGAGACAACACATTGGGCCTCTTAAATGCATTTTGATAGGCTTAAAATCCTCCATTAAACTCAATGGCCCAATCCTTACCATTGAGTTACATTATCTTCTTCAAAATATTTTTGGACTCTATATTTCTCACTTTCACTTACCCATTATCACGAGGATGATATGGTGATTTGAAATGGTGATTATATCCATAGCTCCTCAATAGTGCTCCAAATCGGGTGTTGTTGAAGTGGATTCACTCATCATTGATTACTGCAATTCTTGATCATTATTTGTTTTTGTTAGAACTTCCACCCGCTTAGACCCTTAATCAATAATCATTGATATGTGTCTCTTTGTCTTTGGATGACATAAATGATCATGTTCATCAATCCCCCATACATCAAATTTTTTCCACTTCAAGGATTGGCTGCAAAGACATTGAGTTTTTCTTCCTTCTTTTCTTTAATTTCTAAGTTGAATTCTTGAAGGAGTAGAAAACACCTTCACTACATTTTTCTTGTTGAATGCAAATGATGTTATGGCACCCTAGGATATGAGGTCAAAAATTCTCTAGGGCAATGGCTATTGCCTAATCTCTATTTATTTAGTAGTTTTATTCATCCAAGCATTGAAAAATATCTTTCTAGCATAGCATATGACCATTGGTTACCTATCAATGCTCTATCCCAAAATAGCACCCAGTGCAAAATCTTAAGTATCACACATAATCTCAAAGCTTGTGTGAATTTAGGTTTGGAAATGTTTAGAATTTGTGCCCTAATCAAAGCTTGCTTCAAAGTACATAATGAAAAATTCACTTTCCTTACTTATAATGGTGGTTAGCGATTTTTAAAACCTCTACAAGTTTTTCATAAATCAATTGTAACAGACCATTGTGTCCTAGGAAACTTCATAGTTCCCTTAGAAAGTTTAATAAAGAAAGGTTTTGAATATTGTCTATCTTGACCAGATATCAACCTCTAGGTCTTTTCATGAAACTAGATGCGCAAGTGATAGTTAGAAGCCAGATCCTTTGGTTGTAGAGGTGTGATGAACTCGATTTGAGGATATTTTTAGTCGTTATTTTAAATCGATTTCATGCAAAAATATTTACAATTCCTCATTTTGTATAATGTTAAAGTAAGGGTCGAATCATTAGGGAGCTTAGGTAATGAGATTGGTGCTTTTAAGAAGTAGAGATACTATTATAGTGAAAAATTAATGGTAGAAGGGACATTGGAGAAATATGGAGGGATGAAGAAAGAGAATATGGTATGAACTAAATTCTAAATAGATATATTTACATCCTATGATAAATAATTAGAAGAAGATAGAGAATATAATGATGGATTGGAGAAATGAGAATGATAGAATGGAAGATGATAGAAGAATGGTGAACAATGGGGAAATCAGGTAATTAGGAAATTGGGTAATGATGAGAGATTGTTTAAAGAAAGGAGAAAAAAATCTAAAATATAAAACGGGAAATAGGTTCTACACTATCTATGAAGGGGATTATGAGATTAAATCATATCCAAATCCTCACACCAACCCTGTTTTTTATGCCAGTCCTAGGCCGGGTGATGTTTGACTCATTATGATCTTGATCCTCCACTTGATCTTGCCTCCACTACAAACTTGAACACCAACAATGACAAGCTTGGGCCTAAGCCTCTCATTTTCCTTCTGGTAGCCTGATTCTAAGAGAGAGCCAAAAACATAATTAAAAAGTAAGAAGGAGATTCTTATATATGTTAGGTTAAGAGGTTCCTTTGAATCAATGGTAGAGATTTAACCTTTTTAGGTGGAACCAAATGAATGATGAAGATTAAATCCATAGCCCACGAACATAATCACCTCCTAAATAGGTGGGAGAGCCCCTTTTAAGGAGGTGGGCCCCACAACCCCTTCCTTAGGGAGTGGGTAGATTGATAACATGCATATTTAACTTAAATTGCTATAATATTTAACTAATATTCATGCTTATGCTATGTAATTATGATGCATGTTATCATAGTTTTTATGGATTTTTCCATTGGTATGCTATTTTATTAAAGTCCATATTTATGTATTATTTAGGGTTAATTATGTGTTTTATTGATGTTTGACCTTTTGCAAGGTTAAATGATTAGAAATTAACCACTTTCCTTGAGTTATTTTGACTTTAGTAGATGATTAAAATAATTAATTTCAAGAAGACAATGATGAGATGAAATAAAATAGCATTCTTAAGGGATTATTTAATATTATGATGAATTCATCCTATTTTCTTGATTGGATTTATATTTTAGGTGGCATGATATTAAAGATGAAGAAATCTGTGATCCAATGGAGAAAATTTGAGTAAAAAAGGAGTTATATAATTGAAGTTATGAATTTTACAGAATTTTTTAGATTTTATTTTGATTTTTTAGGTATTTTTGGATTTATTTACTTCTAAAAAAATTGCAAAAAGCGGTTTATTATTCGCACGGGACCCGAGAAGCTGACATGGTACAACGCAGACACGTGGCGGAGCGATGCGAGCCCACGTGGACGCCTACGTGGGCGCCTACATGGCATTGAGTCGAACGAGCTAGCATTTGATGGGCCTACAGGTATAGTGGGCCCAAGTAAGATAGGGGTGCGTACTAGGGCCATATGGGTGATTCACACCTTAAGGTGGTTCTACGTTTTATACCCGTCCTTTTCCGTTCTTTTTCTTCGTGTAGGACTAATCGCTCCCTCAGAATTCACAGGTGACGTGGCAGCTCGAGATGCATTGGATAATCGTGCGGCAATTGACATGTGTCGATCTTGTGGACTCTGATCCACTTGATCACGATCAACACACGTGACGATTTTGCAACCGTCGATCTCATTAATGAAATCAGACGGTTGTGATTTAATCCCGTACTCGGCTAATCGTAGAGGGACACATGGCTTCATCTAGATGCTCTGATGAAGATTGGACGACGAATCATAAGGAAGAGGTGGGCCCATGACATGGGAACGTGCCCACTAATTGCGCGCAACGTGGATGCATCGCGATCGTCCAATCGTCCTTTAGCAAATTGGACAGCCCGCATTTTTTGCGTTGATTTGTTTTATAAATAGATGCTCTTCTCTCTTGTAAACTCAACTTTTGATTGAATCGTGATGAAATTAAGAAATTTTAGAGCAAAATCTTAAGTTCTTCGTGATCCCCCTGCATTCTAGACTCAATTGCGATCATATTGAGGCAGAATTGGTCAAGAATCGTTGCAAGAATCAATCGAAATCGCCCCTTGAACACCGAACGCACATTGAAGAAGAAACAGAAGAAATACACTTCAATCGAAGCAATTTGAAGCCTAATCGTCGCGTCATTCAGGTTAGTAGTGTGATTCCTTCATAATTATTGCAATTTATGTAGTTTAGATTAGATTTAGATAGGTAATTAGAGTTGAGAAATCATAAAATTCATCCTTTTGCCCAAATTTGAGTGTGGATTTTTGCTGATTTTTGCTGATCTTTCCATTAATAACATATCACTTTCACTTCTTAAAAACCCTAATTAGACCTAAGTTTGACCAAGTCAACTCTTCAATACAAGTCAACAATGTTCTCTGTGGTTCGACCCGATCTTTTCACTATATTGGATTTCATATTTTAAATCTTTGAGAGTTCTGAATTATAAATTTTGTTTGACCGACGATTGTGTGCTTCAACGACGACATAAATCGTTCTGTCATTGACCACTCTCTAAGAGATGGTAACCTTACCACTTTCTTAAAGAGGTGGGCTTATCTCTTTCTCCTCCTATAAATATTGATTCTTCCTAAAAAAATAGGAAATATTTAACTTAATTATGAATAAATAAAAGATAAGAAGTTTGACCTCTTTGACCCTTCAAGAATGCCTTTAACCACCTTTGAATTGTCAAGAATCATTTTTACTATAATTGACTTCCAAGAGAAATGGAATGACTAGTCTCCAAACAAGGTGGACTGGCTTGACCCCCCAAAAGAAGGTGGTTGACTAACCTCCTAAAAAGCTGGAGAGGTTTGACTAACCTCCTAAAGATATGACAAGATTTGGCCATCCTCCTAAAAAGGTGAAAAGGTTTGACTGAGCTCTAAAAAAGGTGGAAAAGGTTGACCAACCTCCTAAAAAGGTGGAGCATACATGCTTCCATTAAACTTTACACAAGTCCTTGCATCCACATAACGCATAAAAATGTGAGAATTCAACCATTTGACTTCATGGAAGTCAAATGGGTTTAGTCTCATAATATAATCAAAATGTAAGAAATGTGCATGACAGGTGATAACATGCAATCTTAACATGATAATACATGATTATTTATGCAAAATAAGGCATAAAACATTCCATTTGTATGCATGTTATCATACTTTGAGTGCATTTCTATCATTTCATGAAATTTAAGTTATAATCTCAAAATGCTTTAATTTAGGGTTAATTATGATGAATTAAAGATAAATGATTTTATAACCTATCTTTACTTGAGATAATAAGTGGTTTTTAAAGTTCAATAATGAGAGAAATCATTTTTATAAATATTCATTTAATTTTCTAAAGTTAAAATCTTAAAGAAATGAATGTATTTTTAAATAGAAATAAAATCTCTTGTTATTTAAATATTTTGACTCGTTATAATGATAGATAATTGAATTTTAGATCCAATGAAAAAAAATCTGGATTAATTTGGAGTTATATTTTGAAAGTTATGAATTTTCTAATTTTTAGGGATTTTTCCAGATTTTTCTGAATTTGTTTTAGATTAAAACAAAAATTTAACAAAAAAAGGGTTTATTTTTCGCACGGGACGCACGTGGATGCGACGTGGCACGCAAGGCCACGTGGTAGAGCCATGGGGACCCACGCGAGCGCCTGCATGGCGCGGAGGTGAGACATCTGTGCATATTTATATTTACTCGTAATATAAGGTTATAGTACATATAAGCATCCGTTAGTCGGATTTAAGCTAACGCTTAAGTTTTCCGCACCTTTTAAACCCGACATCTATCTTTTATTTCTACCATGTGGGACTATGTTCCACTTTTCTTTTTACTTTCAGGCGACGTGGATCAACACGAGGCGTCGGATCGAAAGCGCGGAGATTATCGCGCGTTGATACAGTGGACGCAAGGTCCACCGGATCACCGATCAAATCACGTGATTTAATATCAACTTAAGTGAAGCTCTTATGATTAATCTTGACCATCAATCAACCGAGTTATAACGGTCGAGATTAATCACGATCGGTGGACTCATCGGATCATCAAGACCATCCGATGAAGATCCAACGAAGGCGGTTTCGCGCGTTTTATAATGCATACACACAAGGCTTCATCGGGAGCGCCCATCCGCACTTCAAAGGCCAAGATTTAACCGTAACGGTTCGCCTTCATGCGTTTAATCTGGACCGTTGATGAAGATTAAACGCCTCCATCCGACGGTTACGCCCAAATCGCCTATAAATTAAGGTGTTCTTTGATTTTGTAATGCATTCCTGGATGATTTCATCAAATTGATCTATCTACACCCTTCCATCCTTGAATCTCTCGCTTATAATCTCTTTTAGACTCATTTCCGTGTCCACTAAGTGATTAAAAGTGAGATTTCGTTGATCGATTAAGGAGAATTTGTCTCTTGAACACCGATAATCGTTTTCAAAATTGCGGAATGAAAACCTCAATCCGGTGATTAATTGGATCATTTCGATCGCTATCTCGGGTTAGAATACGTGTTTTCCCTCTTATCTTTCATCATGTATCACCAATTTGTAATTTAGGATAGTAATTTAGTATAGTTTCATCGTTAAATTCGGTAATTTCGTGATCCAATTTTTGGAAATTTCTCTCCACTTTGCTCTTTGATTTCTCCGCGAATACTAATCCAAATTGAGTGATTTTTTATTCCGTGGATTTGTCCTTGAGTTATCTTTCTAAATCTACCATTTTCCCTGATTTCTATCATCAATTCATTGTCCAATTTGATCAAATTCCAAAAGATCTCTCGAAAAGACCTTATTTACCTGTGGATTCGACCCTTATTTACTATTATACCTCTCAATTCTAATTATTTTCATTAAACTGGTAAGTTTGGAATTATTTTTGACACGAATCGGTGTGCAATTAATGACCGCATCAATTCGTTTCGTCAATAGGACTTAGTCATATTTTGATTATATTATGAGACTAAGCCCATTTGACTTCCATGAAGTCAAATGGTTGGATTCTTAGTCATATTTTCACCGCATTCAGCAACATATAAATAAATTTTCTCATTTTTGTAGTCTTTATCTGCACCTAAACATGATAAATGATGCATGATTGTGACTTATATTTCGCAGTTATCAAGGTGGACCTACTAATATTGCAGAGGGAATGCCTCAACACCTTGAGTTTCACAAACTTTAGCCCTTGGCATAATTGTAGGTTGAATATGTGTACTATTGAAATGCTTAGCCCATGGATTCTAAATCATTTTTCACTTTTATAATATTCTTATTCACTTCTCTTTCTTCGGGGACTAGCAATGGTCTATGTTGGTGATGTGATAAAATACAGTTACTTGATACTAAATGAATATATTGCTTAATTCATATAGTTTAAACACATGGTATCATGAACTTTATCTTTTTAATACATCAAGGGATTCACATAACATTTTCTTTATGATTTTATGGTTAATTTTTAGGTTATGTGAATTTGGACTTGTTATATATTGCCCTTTAGAGACCTTAGCCCACTTTCGAGCACATAAGTTCCCCATGGGACATATTTTCATTCCTCTCTCTTTCTCTTTGATAAATATGAGGCTTGTTATTTCTTTTTTAATCCTCAATTATCATTTGATTTCCTGTTCACAAGGTATTAGAGACATAATATTTTTTGAACCTAGAAAAATAGAGATCTTCAAGCTGCCGCCATAAATCCCAAAGGGCCAGAGGTATCAACCTCTCCCATCCTCTCTTGTCCTATTGCCGCCACCACTACCATTGCTACCATCACTACCACTTTCATTGTTGCCAGCTCTAGCCAAAAGTATAGACCTCATCCTTTCTCTCCTCTTTAATAGCCATTAATATCGCTATCCAATCTAAGATAGATGTTGCCCACTAGGGCAATCAATGCCCTATAAAGTTGTTGATTAGCTGGTTGACAAAGCAAATCCACAAGGTCCTTGAAAACAAGCGGACATGCATCAAAACATTTACCAAACTCACCAATTTTAAAGATTAATCATAAATAAAGGAGTATAGTGGTGATAAGGGCCAAATCATGGGAGAATTAACGTAGTTTTTATGTATTCTTTGAAATTCGATCAAAATGGATGATGAAATGAGGTGAGAAATTACAGATTTTGATAGATTTTGAAAGATAACTCGAAGGCGAATCTACAGAATCAAAAATCACAAAATTTGGATCACGATTCCTGGAGAAATCAATGAGCAAAGTTTAGAGAGAAATTTGGATCACGAATTTTGAGAAAACCAAAATTAAAAACAAAATTGACTAAATCTACGATTAGAAATTGAAATCTAATGTAATACGAAGGAGGATTAAGACAAAAATATGATTTCTAACCCAAGATAACACTTGAATCGGTCTAATTTCTTATTGGATCAAAGGCTTTTCATTCTGCGGATTCGAAGATGATTCCTGGTATTCAAGAATTAATTTCTCCCTATTCTCTCAACAAAATCTCACTTTCAAACACTCCCTAGACGTAGAAATTAATCTAGAAGCAAAGGGAAGCAAGAGATTGAAGGATTGTGGTGTCTAGATAATTCGATTACTCAAAAAATCCAAGAATGATTTACATCGTCCAAGAACATCTCAATTTATAGGGAGAATTGGGAGTAACCGTCGGATCAACATTTCAATCTTTGATCAACGGTTGTGATGAAATGCAATATGCGAATCGTTACGCTTATGTGACGAGACGGAGCCGCGAGGTCACCGATTTCACACTGAATCGCGTCAAAAATTATTCCAAACTTACCAATTTTAGGAAATTAACTCGAATTGAGGGGTATAATGGTAAATAAGGGTCGAATCCACAAGGAATTAAGGACTTTCTTGATGTAATCTTCAAATTTGGTCAAATCGGATGAGAAATTGATGGTAGAAATTGGAGAAAATGGTATTTTATGAAAGATAACTTCAGAACGAATCCACGGAATCAAAAATCATCGAAAATGATCTTGATTTTGTGGAGAAATCGCAAATTGAAGTGGAGAGAAATTTCGAACGTTAAAATCGCGATTTTGGATGAAATTTAAAGAAATTGAAATCTAAATCCTAATCTAAACGAAAATCAAACATGATAGGAAGGTAAATTAGGAAAAACCGCTTCCACTAATCCCAATTAGCACTCCAAATGACGCGATTAACCCGATTAATCGCCGAAAATGTGAATAACGCGAAGAGGAGATTCAAGCTACGATTTCTTCCAAGTTACTCCGCCAACTCTCGATTTCAAAAGCTCCGTGGGTGCGGAAATGGAAGAGGAACACGATGGAATCGAGAGAAACGAGAGAGAAGGTGTCTAGACAAATCAATTGGATTGAAATCTCAACTCGGATGCTTACAAACGATGAAGAACAAGTCTTTTTAGAGGGCTTTTGATCGTAACCGTCCGATCGCTTTGATCAACGGTTACGATGGAACGGTCCATCGTGGACCGTTTCAAAAATATCGTAGCCGTCCAATTGTGATGGACGGTCCAGATGCGACCGTTGAGATGCGTTTATAAAACGCTTTTGATCGTGTCCTTTGGATCTGATTTCGACGGTCCGGATGCTCCCCGTCAGACTTGATATGGACCGTTATAACGCCTCCAATCAAGCAGGTGTGCCGTGATTGATCCGGTGGTCCGCAGAAGATATGATCGACGAGTCACGATCGCCCGTCATCCCGATCCGACGCTTCTCCGTCAGCTACGTCACCTACATCGTAAACATAACGTGTGGATTAGTCCCACACGGAATTAATTATAGGAAACCGTCAGGTTTATAATACCCGACGGTTTAAGAGGTTTGATTACCCCTGCCGATATACGGAAGGCTAAAGCCCTCTTATATATTATGTACTATATGATTAATGAATATAATTATACACCGCGTAGGCGCCGCGTGGGCGCGTGTGGCGCTGCCACGTGGCCTTGAGTGCCACGTCGCATCCACGTGGCCCCGCGTGGAAATAAAACGCGTTTTTGCTTAATTTTAATTATTTTAATCAATTTAAATCGAAAATAAATTCATAAAAAATCCGAAAAAAATCCTAAAAATTGTAAAATCCATAACTTTCAAAATATAACTCCAAATTAATCCAAATTTCTTTCATTTGATCTGAAATTTAATTATCTATTATTCTAAAAAGTCAAATTTAATAAATAACAAGAGCTTAAATTATTATTTCAAAAATACATTCATTTATTAAGATTTTAAACTTTAGAAAATGAAATAAATGTTTATAAAAAATGATTTCTCTTGTTATTTTAATTTAAAAACACTTATAATCTCAAGAAAAAGATGGGTTATCAGACTATTAAATTATACTTTATCAAAATTAACCCTAAATTAGAGTATTTTGAGATTATAATGACTTTTTCATAGAATAATAGAAAAATACATATAAGTATGATAACATGCATGGAAATGAAATCATTTATACTTTAATATGCATCAAAAATCATGTTTTATGATGTAAATATAGCATGTTATCATTATGTCGCGCCCGTTGGATTAAAGATGGACCGCTGAGATTTTGCCACATCGCGCATGAAGAAGAATCGCGTGAAATGCTTGCCAAATAACCTTGATCTAATGCTCCAAATGCAGTTCGTCGGTTTTAATGTCAACCGTTATAACTCCTTAGATGGAGGCTGAGATTCAATCATTTTAAAACGATTCACTAACGAACCAGAGTGCACCACGTACCCCTTAACTTAAGTGACGATCAATGATCGCAATTAAATCACGTGATCGGACGCTCCTAGAGTAGGGCGGTCTCGGTCACGGTCCAGTTTTTGGCACACCATTCGGTCCAAATATTAATTCAATCTCGATCAAATTTGGTGACGGTTCGGTTTGGTTTTAATTTTGGTCTCTCTCGATTAGAGATATGCATACCTGAAAATAGATAAACATATTCAACTTCTACTAATAAAAAAATAAAATTTCATAGTTAGAAACTTTACCGATGATACTTCCTGATTTGAAAAGAAGAAGAAGAAAGTATAATACCATGAAAATTAGTTTTCATCTTCATCAAATTCTTCTTCATCACTATCCACTTCATCCTTTTTACGCCACAATTTTAAGGTCATCAAAATAGATATTGTTCTTGTAGATAATTTCCCCCTTTTGTATGTTACGATCCCTCGTCGTGAAGAGAAAAGATACTCTAATGGAGAGCTCAAAACACAAATTGAGAGAAACCCCTTTGCTAACATTGCAAGTCATGGATATTTTTTAGACCCAATCTTACACCACCACTATAGAGCATCAACATGAGAAAATTCCACTTAAGAGTCATGCAAATAATCAAATATTTCATCAAATATTGGTTTTTCAAATAAGATGTTTATGTTCTTCTTCCTTCTGCGCTTCATCAATTCAACCATCATTTTCGAACAAGTTGTAGAAGTATTGGCTAATGGCTCACTATGTGAGCAAGTACTCGATATTGGTGGCATAGGCATCATTTGAAGAAAATGCTTCAAAGTCTTTGTGATATACACTTGCTCATCAGTTGGAATATATTCAAATTTCAAAGATGGATCTAGCATTGTAGCAATAGGAAAATTGGCTTTCTTTTTACGTGTGGCTCATATTTAAGTAACTTTGTTTTCATCGTAGTATATGCTCCCTTGAGTGCCATTGATTGCTCTATTCTCATTGGTCTTCCCATCACACCTTGAGAAGGATTACCTAAGGCAAAAATTGATGTCTTCAACTGATTTAACAAAAGATCAAAAATAGAAGTAACATTAGGCAATGTAATGGACTTTGATTGAGAAAACATATCGGTGGCCTCCTGAAAAGCTAGAAGTTCATGTGCAAAAATCTTAAGAAGATCCCACTCTTCCGACATGAGTAAAGAAATTCATTTACCATCTTTAAGACAAGTCGTTGCCATTGCATTCAACACCTTTCTCTTGTCCCATGCAGTCGTAATCCACCTAGTAGGGACATCTGTAGTTAATAAGTTTTTATTTGACATTTTATAACTCTGCATAATTCTTTGTACTAATAAATTCTTTGTGGTGTACTATTTTCCGCAATAACAAGTTTTTGAAGCCGATGAAGAATTCCTCTAAATGGTCTTTGTGAACTGACTTCCATGTCATCTTCTTCACACTCTTCATCACCCTCACTTTCTGAATATAATGAAGTCAATGATCAATTACACAACTCCTTCAAGCTTCCTTGTACAGCTAGGTTGAGAACATGGGCCATACATGATGGCACATGGAATTGCTTGGTGAATGTCGATCCACTCTCACTTAATAAATTTTTCAAGCTTGCCACAAATGTCTTGTTATTGCTAGCATTATCTGTTGTGGTCGCAAAAAAACCTAGCAAAAATAAAATTCATGTTTATAGATTTAAGATTGAAAATGAGAAAGGTAAAATTCATGTTTACTTACCTTTTGAGTAAGATCATACTCTTCTAACACACAATATGCCACCTAAGCCAAAATTTTCCCTTGATGTGATACACCCAACACCTCAATAGCGAGCACTTGTTCATGAAGTCTCCACATATCATCACTCCAATGTATTGTGATCCCAAGTATTGCCACATTATTTGTAGTTTTCCAAGTGTTTGTTGTACGGGACACCTTTTCAATAGGTCAAAGTAATTCTCTTACCTTATCCCTTTCATCTTCAAATAGTTTCTCCATCCCTCATCATCCAGAATGGTGGTAGGAATCCTTGATTCACCTTGTACAAAGTAGTTGCAAAACTTTTTAAATTGAGGATGATCAAGTAGCATAAAAGGTGCATCTGACTTAACAATTAAATCTATGCACTCTTTCTTTGTCTGCTCTGAATTCCTACATGAAAATTTAGAAGTCTTTGAGAAATAGTCTGTTAAAGTTTTAGGAGTATTTGATGGCCTTATTTGCTTATAAATCTCAACATGAAACCTTTCCAAGTGCTTCCTACCTTGATTGTGCTACTACTTCTATCCCTCTTCACTTTTATCTCTTTCGATGGGGTGGCTACCTTACAACTTTTGCAAAGATACTCATCCTTCGTGATCTTCATGAAATGTACTAAGACTGGTGAGGCTTTTCTTCGTTGTGACGAGCTTGTAGCTGTAGCACTTGTAGAAAAAAAATGTTGATGCATTGTTTGACTCAATTTAAAAGAAAAAATATAGCATTACTAAGCTATTATCATATAATTTTTAGAGATCAATGTAAAATAATACCTCATCTCTAATTGATTCCATTGATGAAAATCTAAAACAAAGGTTAAAAATTAGATTTAAAAGGAGAAAATTAATTAGAAACTAATGTGGGCCATCAAAAATTTCAAATATCCAATTGGATGATAATTTCTATTCTTATAATTTTGCATCTCATGAAAAAAATCAGAATTTGTTTGATATTCTAATGCATATCAAAATAATGGAAATATGATATCAAAACCATAATAAAAATCAAAATTAATCTTGCAGCAAGGAGGTAATTGAAGGAGATTAGTAAGGATGAGATTTTTTATGCATTGGAGAGGATTATCGCGGGACTGGAGAAGAAGAACGTTGTCGTCGAAGAAGAAAAATTCATAAGAGAGCGAGAGATAGCTTTCTATGAGGATTTAAGCCCCTACTAGGGAATGGTGATCCGATCATAATCGTTGTGATCATGATCGTTCCTTGGTTGATCGATGGATTTGGTCGATCAACCATGGATGATACAGCTCAAACTGATGGAAATCCATAACTATGTTAATTAGATCGATGTCATGATCGATTGTTGTCAATCAGATCGACATGAAATTGTTGATCAATCGAATATGATCTGATCAATGATTATGTGGCAAAATCTGATAAAAATTCAAAATAAATGAAAAAGGATGAAACTTTAAAGAATTGACAAAAATATCCCCACAATCAGATTGTCGATCAGATTGTTATTCCTACAGAGTGATCAATGATCGATTGATGCATCAATCACTCTATTAATCAACATGTAGACTTTGATCACTGATCGATCAATGCAAATTTCACATGAATGACAATTCGGTTGATTGGTTTGATCACATTGATCTGATTTGATCAGTGATCACCGTTCCTTGGAGTCTACCATTGTGCTAGAAGCTATGGTTGACAGCAAGGGTGCGACTCAGAGGCCTAGTTCTTTTTCTCCCACGGGCTGTTTGATGGAGAATTATCTCATCACATGAACACAAGGGTTCCAAGTAAACCTAGATATGAATTAAGGAAGAGAACTCATTCTCAACAGCAACAAAATGGCATACTCCTCCTTATTCACAAGTTTGAGAAATTATCCATTCATTAAATGAATGAAAAAAGCCTCTCTAAAACATTGAAAGAGAGTGTAGATCCAAAGGGAATTATCTTCCCTCCTCCTCCAATTATATACTGATCCAAAGATTGACTTGGTCAAAAGAAAATGAATTATCATCCTTAGATACTTAGAATTCTTTGAATAGATGATGGAGAATTATTTCATAAACATGAACACAAGGGTTCTAGATGAACCTATCCTCCTCCTCCTCCTCCTCCTTATCTACCAAATTGAGAAATTATCCATCCCTTAAAATGGATGAAGAAGACCTCTCTAAATAAATAAAGAGAGTGTAGATCTTAAGGGAATTATCTTCCCTGATCTTTTCCTCTTTTTATTTTACACTGATCCAAAGATTGACTTGGTCAAAAGAAGTTAGCCTTATCCTTAGATAAATTAGAATCCCTTGAATGGACCAAGTCAACCACCATCTTACTTTGAAATAGGATCCTTATTTCCAAACCTTATCCACCAAATCATAGGTACCTTATATCATTTTAATTAATGATCTCAAAGAAAAATCAGTAGGAATCTATTTGTATTTTCCCTCTCTTTGAAAACCACCTATAGTTAGAATCATAGGAGAGATCAATTCTAATTGAAGGAACTATCCCTTATTTTACTCAAGACATGATTACTTCTCCCTAAAGACCGACATCTCATCAGTCAAAGAAGATACCACAGACCAAAGATTTCCCCAAGATAAATCCAATGGGTTGCACTTGCACTTCTAACTCGACTATATCAAGAGCTCAATCGATTTACGAAGTACTCTTCTGTTCACTCAAAGAAGCCACATAAATTACAGTCAAGCCGCGTGCATCTCTTCTTCGAAGTGGAATTTCCCCTCCTTGTGACGCGCATTCCCTGAGCGTCACCGCAACATCTCCATTGTGCGCTAACAGAAGAAGCGATTTACGATCGCTGTAGAGGGCGTCGCCAGTCCATTCGTAACAGTTGTGGATGGGTCGACTTCTGACCTCAATGCCAGGTCGACGGCCATCGTCGTGCATACCGTAAGGGAAAATCATAAACACGGAACGTCCCGACGACCCCGTTGACTTGCAGAAAAGGCACGCAAAGACTCCGAACAGAGCCAACTACACCTGCAAAGAAGCTCCAAAAGAAATCCACGTCCCGTCGCTCGCCTGACTGACTATCTCGACGTCGACGGCCTTCAACCCTACCACCCTATTGTCGAGCTTATGCATTCCCTCCTCGGCCACTGTGGAGCGGGGAGCACACATGAAGCATCACCACGATCATTCTACGGAACGCTACTTCTCAAGGATTCCGAATAAGCGACACGACCTCCAGCCACGCCTATGAAAGAAGCTCCCATTCCGTCAGTGCGGACGGCAATCTCTCCAAGAGGCGTTGACTCACAGGAAGTTACCGCGGGCGTTGACCTGCAAGGGAAGAAACGAAAATGACGGAACAGATAAATAAAGAAATAACCGACAAGACTCCTCGGCGATATTCTCACAACGAATCTCTACAATTGGAACGTTATCCGAACGCCAACCTAAGGAAGCCCGATCATTCCGCCAACTCCACAACCGACGATTTCTTCACCGACATTTCCTGATCAATGCTTCGGCGGGCGGTGTGACTATTCATACACGAAACTTGAAGCGACGCGTCGTCTCATTACGCTCTTCCTCTCCGCCTTCTATAAAGGAAAGATTGTAAGAGAAGAAACATATGTTGTTTACTGATAATCGGTTCTCTTGGTTACTTTTATCCCTGTGTTCGTGTTCATCACGTTCACGTGTTCCTCCGTATCTCCATCGTCTTCCCGTGAATCTTCCGCACCCATCTCTCCGAGTTCTATCTCACTATCTCTTCCCCCCCCCTTCTCTTTCGCTTTCATTCATCTTCAGTCAGAAGTTCGCCGAGGATATCATCTAACGTGAGAAGCCACTCCAAGGCATCATTGTCATCTTCCCGTTTAGGTACTCATCCTCTCAATTATTTCCACTCCGTGAGCGATAGTTCGTAACAAATATCATAAGTCCAGCCTCTGACTCTTCCCCGATCTCTCTTCCATCTTAAATCTATTACCGTCACTCTTTCTTTATTTCTGTATTATATTACATGACATCTTATCTTCACCTCGTGTTGTCCTTTATTCTCTCTACTCTCTATTCTTCAGTCATTATTCTCTTATTCTATTTTCCTACTTCTGTCCCTTATATATAAAATCATATTTATAGACCATAATCTATCCTAATATCTTTTTATTCTCCATACATTTCTGAATTATTATAACCTGCATTCTCACTGATTTAATCATCTTGATAACAGTGATATCAATTCATAGGTCCTCCCCCAATATTGTAGGAATATTATCCACTTTAGAAATATCCTACATGAATAGACCAAGTCAACCACCTCTTACCTTGATATAGGCTCCTAATTATCCAAACCCTATCCACTATATCATTGGTACCTTGTATAATTACTGATCTCAAGAAAGAAAATCAGTAGGAACATCCTTGTTATTCCACTCCCTTCTCCCTTTGAATACCCCCTATAGTTAGAATATTAGGAGAGATATAATTATTAATGAATTATGGAGGAAACTATCTATTCATTCATCTGAAGGTCAACGAGTCTACATTTCTTATCCTTCAGTCATTATGAGAGCAAAGAAGATAACTAAAGCCAGCTATGAAGAGCATGAAGGAAGATTTCAACAAGGAGAGCTAACTCCCATCTAACAAGGCCCTCACGGCTGATGAAGAAGAAGAAACTCAGTTTGATATCTACTAGTGGACAGTCCTTTTACTTATCAACACCTGCCACGATTTTATGTCAATGAATTCCACATGACAACAAGCTTCATGAATATGGAGTATCAAGATCTCGATTTATCTAAAATGATTATGAGGACAGCTGGGTCAAAAGGTCCTCACGACCTCTACACACATGAAGACCTCCAAAAAGAGAAGTTATAACCGCCCCAAATTTCCAAGATCATCACGAAATTAAGGAGTCTCCACACTTCAATCGTCGGCCATCATAAACACAACAAAAATATGTTGAAAGCAGTTTATATGAAGCAAGATCTTCGTGACTTCTAAAGATGTTGAAGACATGAACTTATTACTGTCAACCGATCAAGTAATTACAGCTCTATTGATCGCAACTGCCACCTAACTGTCTGGAGATCCAAGAGCAGTCCACGTCGCCCCTCCTTCCAGAAGTGAACCCGTGAAGAAGACGATAAGGCATCCACGAAAGGTTGCTATCAACCGTCCATAACTGCTTTGTCTCTCTCTATCTGCGATGCAACTCTTCACTCCTATCCTTTCTATCTTCTCTACTCTATAAAAGAGATGAATGTAAGAGAAAAGAGGATGTTGTTTTAATGAAATGAGTTTGTTTTCCTTGGTTGGAAAAGCATTGTGTTCATCGTGTTCCTATTATCCATTCTCTCTTCCTAAACCTTCAATTTGAGTTCTATCTTCTTCTCTATTCTCCCTCCACTGCTATCATCTTTCATCCCTTTCAAGTCTGAAGTACTTCAAGAATATCTTTGATCGTGGGGTGATTCAAAAGCTTCCACTTCACGTCTGAAAGGTACTCGTCCTCTCTTCTTCAACCGTGTATAATATTTCATATAGACTATATCGTAAGTCCAACATAGATTCACTCTTCCTATCTATTCTCTATCTCTTATCTCTTATCCGAAACAATAACATATCAGATAACCCCAATCTTAGTTCTATCCATCCTAATTACTCTCCACATTATTCTCCTTTCATTAAATAAACCGTATCACCATTCCATCCAATATCTCCTTTCATCGCATTTACACACATTTCATCATTCATTCATTCACCTATCCGAATTATCATCCCTCATATACTCCCTGATCTACATCTCCAATCCGTCATAATATCCACTCTACATCCTCTCCACATTAATCTTCCTTTTCATCACTTAAATCATTCAATATCTTATCATTACTTCTCCTATATCGTATTCACACTCATAATCATTTTCCATACTTTCATCTATCCAAATTACTCTTCTAATCATATTCAATGATATATATTTATATTTTTAAACCTTCATAACATCAATCTTATATCCTCTTCACAATATAGAATTATTATAAGATTCTTTCATATTCGTTGAATAATAATTATCATCTTCTCATCCAATTATTTCTTCTACGCATTCATAAAATTATCTTCATTATTCTCCTCATACGTCCAAATTATCCTATACAATATCCTCTCCTAATTATATATCTATTCCTCACTGATATCATTCATAGGTCCTCCATAAGATTGTAGGATTATTGCATAATTCATAATAGTAGATAATCATCACATAATTCACTCTTCTCTTCGTCACATACTCGTACTCACATTCTCATCTACATACATATCGTTTTCTTAAAATATCCTACATCACTGTTGACCTCCAACTCACTCATATAAAAACTGTGATCATTGTGTTGTAGGGTTGCAGGGGAAGTGATATTTGGCACAGAGAATGTCACTACCAAATCTTCAAATGACTTCATGCAAGTTTCCAGAGTAGCGAGGCAGATGGTTGAGAGATTTGGATTTAGCAAGAAGATAGGGAAGGTCACCATTGGAGGACCCGGAGGAAAACCTTTTCTGGGCCAGCAGGTTTGAAAGAAACTTTAATTATTGTTCTTCTGCCATTGCTGAAGCTTTGAAACTCTGAACAGATGTCCGGGCAGAACGATTACTCCATGGTGATGGCGGATGCGGTGGGTGTAGAGGTCAAGGAGATTTTTGGAGACACCATACAATACATCTACAAAGATCATTACAACCCACATTGATGTTCTTCACAAGCTTGCGCAGCTTCTCATAGAGAAGGAGACTATGGATGGGGATCTCATTGGTCATGGCAATCTCATCCATAGTTCTATAATTGATCACCGCATTGATCATGGTCGAGAGGGATATATTATACCCAGATTGGAGAATGTAGATTGGAGGAGATATACGCAAATTGGAGGAGGAAATTAAGAAGATAGCAAACTACAAGAAATTTGGTGATAACATGCTCAATAGACATTTTTGAAAAGTCATATTTAATAAATAACAAGGGAATAAATGTTTATTTAAAAATACACTCATTTCTTTTAGAATTTAAAATTTAGAAAAATAAATAGTGTATAGAAAAATGATTTCTCTTATTATTTAGAATTAAAACCTAATTATAATCTCAAATAAAATGGGGATAGTCTAATCTTAAAATATCTCTATTTAATTTATCATAATTATCCCTAAAATAGTGCATTTTGAAATTATAACTTATTTTCATAGAATGATAGGTAAACACTCAAGAATATGATAACATGCATTAGAATTGAATGTTTTATGCCTTAATTTGTATTAATAATAAAATATTTTCATGTATAATTTACATGTTATCACTAGTCTATCACTTGATCAATAATAGTATGATTCATAATTTTTAGGAAAGTCAAAGTTTGGTCAACTTACTTATTTTTAATGAAGTTTCCATAAGATACTCATAATTTCTTTAATGATTTTAAAATTTAATATTTGAGAAGATAAAGGACTAAATTTTTTATCTAATAATTAAAATATGGTGGAAAATGATTTAATAATATATGAGATATTGGAAATTTTCTAAGTTTGGAGATTTTTCTCAATTTTTAGGATTTTTTCTAGATTCTTGGGGAATTATTTAATTTCAAAGGGGGCCCAAAAATAGGATAAGAGCCACAGCCATGTGGCATAACAAGGACAAATCGCCTTACTGGAGCTATGCATGCACACATGGCACATGTGCATTGCACTTACATGACATAAGATTTGCACGTAGAGTGAGTGTGACCCCTAGGTGTCTTATGTGATGTGCTTGCATGGTGCCATGCAAGCAAGACATATCAAGAAGACAAGTATTTAATATGCATAGCCCGTGTCAAAATACTAAGGTACCCTTCATTTTATAGATAAAAAGATCTATGATTTTCCCCTAGTGAAACTAAAGAAGGGGATCCTCATGAGAGGACACATGCAAACATTCCAGTGCTCTAATTGGTCTAGCCGAGGGGATTTGCCCAATGTGTGGACCATGGTCCACAAGGTCTAAAAAGAAAGGTGAAAACGGGGCACTATTGTACCCTTTTTGTCCTAACCACTTAGCTCACAACACATGGCCACACAATATTTGTTGATCTTTTTCTAGTTGTTGTGGTTTAATCTGAAGATTATTCCTCTTTTGAAAAAGACTATGACACATGGTACCTTCTAACCAAATGGATTTTTGTGGTCGTTGTAAGGGTCGAATCCATGAAGACTTAAGGGATTTTTTAAGAACTATTTGAAATTTGATCTAATCAAACAATGAAATGTGGTGAGAAATTAGGAAGATTGATATATTTCAAAAGAAGATTCAAAGGCAAATCCAGAGAATAAAAAATCACAAAATTTGGATCAAGATTCCCAAAGAAATCATCACGTGAGGTAGATAAAAATTTCTGAACAAAAGTTTGCAAAAAACCAAAATTAGAAATTGAAATTGACTAAATCTATGATTCGAAATTGAAATTTAAAGTTATAGGAAGAAATATTAGGATGAAAACTCGATTTCTAACCCAAGATAGTGCTCGAATTGATCCAATTCCTTGTCGGATCAAAGGCTTTTCATTCACGAATTCAAAAACAATTGTTGGCGTTCAAGAGTCGATTTCTCCCTATTCTCTCAATGAAATCTCACTTTCAAAAATTCTGTGGACCCAAGAAGTGATTGAAAGCAAGAGATTCAAGGATTTTGGTGTCTAGACAATTCGATTACTCGAAGAACCCAAAAATTATTTACAAAGTTGAAGAACATCTCAATTTATATGGGAAATTGGGCGTAACCATCGGATCGAGCTTTAATTCTTCGATCAACGGCTTTGATGAAACACAAAGATGCGAATCGTTACGGTTAAGTCATGGCCGTTGGATCGGAGATGGACCGCTGAGATCTTGTCACGTCGGGTGTGAAGAGAAAACACATCAAACGCCATCTATCTGATCGTGATCTAATGCTCCAGATGCATTTTTGTTGGTTTTAGTCTCACTCGTTATAACTCCTTTGATGGACGGCTGAGATTAAATTGTTTTTAAAATGATTTTCCAATAAATAGAAATGCGCCGCATACCTCCCGCCTTAATTGAAGATCGACGATCATCTTTTAACACGTGAATTGGACGCTCCCATGACGTCACATCACATGCGCACTTAAAAACATAAAATAGTCCCACATGAAGAAAATTGAAGCAATCGTGCGTGTATATAATGAGTATGCCAATAAAGAGAGAGAAAAAATCCTTAACAAGGTGCTTGCTTCTTATTTACACACACGCACGCGCACACACGTGCGCCCACGCACACGCGCGCACATGTACACATGTGCGACACGTGGCGGTCTCATATCTTGACACATGGTGCCGCTATTTTGTTCACGTCACGTCAGCTGCCACATCAGCACACAATCAAATAATTTTTTTAATGAATTTAATTCAAATTAAATTTATAAAAATTTCGAAAAATTCTATAAAAATCCCAAAAAATGAGAAAATTCATATCTTTTAAAACACAACTCTAAATTAATCCAAATTTGTTTCATTGGATCAGAAATTTAATTATCCATCATTTTAAAAAGTCAAATTCAATAAATAATAAGAGAATAAATTTTTATTTAAAAAATAGATGCATTTCTTTTAGAACTTTAAACTTAAAAAAATAAATGAGTGTATAAAAAGTGATTTCTCTTATTATTTAGCATTAAAACCTAATTATAATCTCAAATAAAAATGGGGATAATCTAATTTTAATTGTTTCTCTTTAATTTATCATAATTATCCCTAAATTAGTGCATTTTGATATTATAACTTATTTTCTTAGAATGATATATAAACACTCAAAATATGATAACATGCATTCGAATGAAATATTTTATGCCTTAATTTGAATTAATAATCATATATTTTCATGTTATCACCTTCATGTGACTTAAAAAGGATTAATCACCATTTCTAGTGACCAATCAAAGTGTGATCATTAAAAATGGGGATTTAGCTCAAAACTCGTAGATCTCTCAAGATATAAAAGGATTCTGAGCAAAAAATTTAAGGGTAAGTTTGTCTTTTCAACATTTACCGATTCATCTCTCTAATCTAAAAAAATTATAAAAAAAGCATAATTTTATGAAAAGAAAACTTTAACCTTAATGGCTTGCAAACCCTAAAGAAAATCATTATAAACTTCAATTTTCTCTCTCTTAGTATCAAGCTACCATAAGGACAAGGAGAGGACATCGACACCCCAACTGATCATTTTTTATGTTCAAACTTTTCATGCAAGTGAAATCATGTAGAGGATCACAATTAGAGTGAGTCTAGCATCACTCGGCTTAGGAATGGCATCATTATGAGGTTTGTGCAAGGATCTAGATCAGTTTCTTCATTGAAATCACTTGTAAAAATAGTGTAGAAAATTTTTATTTTCTTTTTTATGTTGTAGCATTTTCATCATCCACTCATCCCACAATCTCACACACCAAAATCAAGTTCATCAATGACACATCTCTCTTTCCCATCAAAGAAATTTGATATTTGTAATTATGTTTCATGGGCGTTCAGCTTTGTAGATTATGCTGGATCTTTATGAAGAAACCTATGTGTGTTTTGCTTATGGGGAGACAACCTATAGTAATGTTTTTCTCTCTTTGTGCATCTTTTTCCATCTTTAATTTCAATGCACGAAATTTCCTTCAACTCCTATCAGATTATCTTAAATTTGGAAATTCTAAAATGAGTCTTTAGTCTATTTTTAAATATTATTTTAATATAATTTATAAATCTATATAAGTTTGTATGAATGCTCCCACATCATCATGTTTAAACCTAATTCCTAGTGGATCTAACCCTAAATCACTTCTATGATTGATGTTAATACTGATTTGAGTGAGTTGAGCATCATTTAATTTGACATTGAAATGATGGTTCATAATGATATGTACTTGTCTTTTTAGAGGGAGTTGATTCTATGGCCCTTGACCAAAGGGGTAAAACAAGGTATTAAAAAATATAATCTAAAATGTATGATTATTCCATTATTTGTTTAAAATTTTGTATGGCTTGGTTTAAAGCTAAAATAAGCAATTTATGGCAAAATCAAGGGACCAATTTATTATTCTATTTTTTCTTTTCCTTTTATGAACCAATCAAGGGACCATTTTTTATTCATTTATATTTTTATCTGTGTCCATAAGCATTTTGGGGTCAATTCTTTCTTTCTTTCTTTTTTAGCAGGCCTAGAAAATGATGCGGCACATTATTTCTCATAAATTATATAATAAGATACCTCAAATATAAGAAAATGGATTAAATACCTAATTGAAGTCAAATTTATGACAACTTGTGGATCTTGGACCTCAATCAAGTATCTTGAAATATTCAACCTGACATAATGAGGTTTACCATGCGAATTGCATCAAAAAAATTCTACTAAGAGACCATCGCCACTACATCTAGGACATTGACATGTGCTCGTCCTTATACGATGGCTACCTTTGATCTAACATAGTGCCACCAATGCATTGACCTTGTTACATTATGCAAATTAAAAATATAATAGACTACACTTTCATGTTTCACTAGGTTGCATTACATATGTTTATATTTTTATGTTCAAACTGGGCCAAATGAGAGACAATATCAGTTTTAATTTTATATATTGACTATAGATATGGTCATACCTAAGGGCACCGATTCCTAACTTTTCATATGGACAAGACCCTTGACAAAGACAATCAAGGATTTTTATAGAAGCATAAGCTCAGATTGAAAAGGTGAAATGAAAGCTTATTAAACTTAGTTGATTCTGAAAAAAGATGATTTTATTTCATAAAATTATGTTTGCCCTCAAGTTTTGAGTTATCATCATGCAAAAGCGGGATTCACTTCCAAGGATCCCTAAGGCAGTGAAGTTTAACCAATAGTCATGTTCATCATAGAGGAATGAGAAAAAAAAATACATATTGAGAAATAAAAAATAAACCATTCATAGGAGAGGGGGCCTAGGATATAGAAGAGAATTTTTATCCAAGCACTCTTGCATGAAGTCAGAAATGGCAATGTAGGGGGAACCATCATGAGAATTCATCATGTCTCATGGATGGCATCCATCATGCATTTTCGTCTTCATTATTAGTTTATTTTAGTTTTACTGCTGAAATATTTTTTCTGTTGCCCTATCTCATAGATTGATTATAATAGAGTAGATATAATTGTTTCTTCCACTAAACTCTTAAGTTCACGCTAGGTTGATATTTTATGAAAGAATATTATACCAATATTAATATCACCTTTTTTTAGTCTATTTAAATCCACTTATTCAGAATTATGATGAAATTGATAATTTGGAGTGAGCAGAAGGCGTCTTAGTGTTCAAATGAAGTACATTTTGGGTTATCTTTTAATATACTTTAACAAGTAATAACTAAGAGAGACTATCCTTAGAATTTCAATTAGACTATCCTGATAATCTTTATGATCCATCAATCTTAAAAGATGAGGACATATATTATGGTAGAGGATAATGGTGTGATGTTGGAAGAGATTAGGATCAAATAAATTTGATTACCATATCGATCCATCATCAACACTGTGAAAATAGTGTCTCCAATCTTCTACTCAACTCCCTCTTGTGTTTTCAATTCTACCCTGACATACGTCTCTATCCTATTTCTTCATTCATCTCTACTTTGAAAGTCATCACTAGGGTAACCATAGGTTAGAAAGTATGCAAAGCATAGGCAATATTCAATTTTTGACATAATTAAGATCAAGAGTTTTGGTGAACCTTAACTTGAAGAGATTTTGGAAAATATGTTGTTTTGGATATTACATAGATATCAATTGATGATATTGGATATCTCCACAATGTTTGACTCTTCAATGGCTTCACATAACAGTATATCATCATAATGTTTGCACTAAAGTCATCCCATTTGATATCTCTCATAAATATTAATAAATACGAATTTTCATTGTCAATGAATTTTATCAATTAATTTTATTATAATTCAATAGATTTATTTTCTAACATTATAAAAATCCTTAACGTCAGTCAATAAGAAAAATATCTGATGGATCCATTGGATATTTGTTGATATCTAATTTTTAATTTTCTCTATCACATTGCCATATTTAGGAGTATGATAGAGCACAAACATATATCTAACTTGTGTGCTTGAACATGTAGGAACCTTTTTGCCTATATATGAGGTATTTATGCAAGAATTTGGCATACATAGTGAATTTGGATTTTTTAATTTTGAAATTCTCTAATCATCATGGAAATGTTTTCCGATGTGAGAAATCGTGATGTTAACACAAGAAGAAAAAGAATAGCTGGCATAACGAACACCAAAAAAAATCATCTCACCTTAGTTGATTGAGAGATGAGAGGCATCAAGGATTGACGCACCATATCAACATGTTGTCAGAAGGAAAACTGCATGCAAATATAAAAGGGTTAATATCATAAAAAAGTCTGAACTTTATCAAATGTACCAGATATGAGTCCGAACTTTTTTTTTATCAGATATGAGTCCGAACTTTTCAAAGTGTCCAGATATGAGTCTCAACTGCTGACGTGGACAATGCGGAGAGTCCACGTGGGTCTCACTATCTTACCAATGCATTGAGCGAAATCAGAGCGCGAGAGACACCCGTCCTTAGCTAGCCTGTCGAATTTAGCCTGTACTTTGTTCCAAGCTTCCATGTCGTTGTTCTTGCTGCCGCTGATGAATCTTAAACCGCGAAGAGCTTTCTGTGCGCCAGACTTAGCTCTATCCTGTTGAGCACGCTGCTTGCGCAGCGCCCGAGCGGCCAGCGCCGAGTCCATGGAAGACGGACCAGTCTTTCCTCCGTGCCCATGACTCCAAGAACACTTCTTTAACTCCGTTTTAAAATCCAGCGACAGCTGCTTGAGCTCCTGAGAAAATTGGCGAAGTTTCCCGTGGGACGAGCTCCGCTTGATCAACGGCGGAGAAACTGTCTCCGACGTCCCATTTTCTATATCGGACGCCGCTCCTGCCACGGTGATCTCGACTCCTCTCAGAACGACGGTGTCGTCGTCTTGAAAATCGAGAGTCACCTCCACGAACTCTTCTGAAGACGAGGCGGAGATCGCCGGGGAAGACGGTAAGCTGAGCCCGCGGCATCTCTCGCGCCAAGAAACACTCCTCCTCATTGGACGAGGTCGCTAGAAGTCAATTAAGGGAGAGATCTAGGGGTAGATAGATTGATGAAAGGGGGAGATGGAGGGTGAGTTGGAGGGTGATTATGCGGCCGCCTTTAGTTAGTGGAGAGGGTCGCTGAGCGACACGTCCTGGTTGTCTGTGGGGAAAGTCATTTCCGCGTTGAAAGCTGGGGAGAAGACGGAGGAAAACTGAAAAGGAAGAAGCTTAAGAAGAAACAGTGAGCAGAAATAAAAGGCCGAGCTTTTCCCTTCTTTATAGTTGGAAGTTCTTTGGGAATGCCGTGGGCGCCTCACTGGAGGAAAGGGCGGTGGACCGGGAAATGGGCGATGAAGATGAAGGGAGATGTCATCTTCTCCTACGGAGTTTGAACTTGTTTGTCGGGAGAGATTAAAGAAATGGAAACCGGATTTCGGCGTTGAAAATGGTCGATCATGGAGCTGATCTGAGTTTTGACGTCTCCTTTTCTCTTGGACCTGGTGGATAAGACAAGCCCCAGTAAACCCACGCGTTCATATACTCTCATCGGTCGCTGCCACCAATTGGAGACGATCGCACGCTTGAATTTTATCATTTATTACTCTATTCCTTATCGTGAGATCGAGTCTCATTCCCTTTTTGGACTTCCTTCTGTTCTTGCTTTGCTTTCAAGCACAACTCCGACCATGATGAGAACGCGATGTCAACTACCAAAAAGAATGCCCCATGTAGATATATAGATAGATAGATATATATAGATGGATAGATCGATAGATAGATGGACAGATAGATAGATAGATAGATCTATCGCGTTCTCATCTTATCGTTGATGTAGTAGATGTTGCTGCCATTGAAGATTCATGCAGTAGATGATGGTGGATACTATGATTGGATGACGGATAGATTATCTGATACCTCGCACAGGCGATGAGCTGAATCACTGAGCCGAATAGGAGGAAGGTGCAGTTGAAAGCGAGCCCCGCGTTCCTCCAGTGCTTACCCAGAAGCCCGTCCAAGACTTCAAACCACTGATAATTAAGGAGTTATGAAGGAGAAAGGGAGAGGAAAGAGGAAGAGAGGAGGCATTTGATAACCTGAATGACGTGGTTTCTGAAGTCGACTTTCTCTCTTTCCTTCCTGGTTCTGAACTCTATATAGAGGATGCTGATGAGGTAAGCGGTCCAGCTGCCCATCAATCCGTAGAAGAGCTGGAAGAGAATGCCGTTGAGCATTCCCAGCTGCGAGAACAAGTACGGCAGCATCAGCAGCACTTGCGCCACCTGAGGAGGAGGAGCCCATCAAGGGATTTAGAGAGAGAAGACGTACATATGAGAAAGAGAGAGAAATTTGATATCGCCTGGTTGGAGGCGCAGCTGAACCAGGCGTCGTAAGTGGATCCTCCGTGCCAGAGGAGCATCGAGAGCTTCGAGTTGATGGCGTTGGGTTTTGTTTCTCTCTCTATCGCTACATACGTTCCGGCGACGACTGTCTCTACGCCTTTCTCTTCAGCTCCGGTGCCAGTCGATTCCATGGCTGCTACCCCTCTTCTCTCTTCTTCCACCCCTCCTTGTGACTCTCTTCCTTAAGGAAAGGAAGGGACGGACGAGTAGTCCCGAAGACCCGAATATATAATTCAGTGAAGAGAGAGAAAGAAGGGAGGGAGCATTGTCGGGGGAGTAATGAGAGAGAGAGAGAGAACACTCATGCGAGCGTGTTAGCTTTCTGCACGAGCTCTCTTGCGAATGTGGATACACAAGCCCGGGAGCCCAAGATTCCGACCGTGATGAGAACGCGATGTCAACTACCAAAAAGAATGAGAACGCGATGTCAACTACCAAAAAGATGAGAACGCGATAGATCTATCTATCTATCTACCTGTCCATCTATCTATCGATCTATCCATCTATATATATCTATCTATCTATATATCTACATGGGGCATTCTTTTTGGTAGTTGACATCGCGTTCTCATCACGGTCGGAGTTGTGCTTGAAAGCAAAGCAAGAACAGAAGGAAGTCCAAAAAGGGAATGAGACTCGATCTCACGATAAGGAATAGAGTAATAAATGATAAAATTCAAGCGTGCGATCGTCTCCAATTGGTGGCAACGACCGATGAGAGTATATGAACGCGTGGGTTTGCTGGGGCTTGTCTTATCCACCAGGTCCAAGAGAAAAGGAGACGTCAAAACTCAGATCAGCTCCATGATCGACCATTTTCAACGCCGAAATCCGGTTTCCATTTCTTTAATCTCTCCCGACAAACAAGTTCAAACTCCGTAGGAGAAGATGACATCTCCCTTCATCTTCATCGCCCATTTCCCGGTCCACCGCCCTTTCCTCCAGTGAGGCGCCCACGGCATTCCCAAAGAACTTCCAACTATAAAGAAGGGAAAAGCTCGGCCTTTTATTTCTGCTCACTGTTTCTTCTTAAGCTTCTTCCTTTTCAGTTTTCCTCCGTCTTCTCCCCAGCTTTCAACGCGGAAATGACTTTCCCCACAAACAACCAGGACGTGTCGCTCAGCGACCCTCTCCACTCACTAAAGGCGGCCGCATAATCACCCTCCAACTCACCCTCCATCTCCCCCTTTCATCAATCTATCTACCCCTAGATCTCTCCCTTAATTGACTTCCAGCGACCTCGTCCAATGAGGAGGAGCATTTCTTGGCGCGAGAGATGCCGCGGGCTCAGCTTACCGTCTTCCCCGGCGATCTCCGCCTCGTCTTCAGAAGAGTTCGTGGAGGTGACTCTCGATTTTCAAGACGACGACACCGTCGTTCTGAGAGGAGTCGAGATCACCGTGGCAGGAGCGGCGTCCGATATAGAAAATGGGACGTCGGAGACAGTTTCTCCGCCGTTGATCAAGCGGAGCTCGTCCCACGGGAAACTTCGCCAATTTTCTCAGGAGCTCAAGCAGCTGTCGCTGGATTTTAAAACGGAGTTAAAGAAGTGTTCTTGGAGTCATGGGCACGGAGGAAAGACTGGTCCGTCTTCCATGGACTCGGCGCTGGCCGCTCGGGCGCTGCGCAAGCAGCGTGCTCAACAGGACAGAGCTAAGTCTGGCGCACAGAAAGCTCTTCGCGGTTTAAGATTCATCAGCGGCAGCAAGAACAACGACATGGAAGCTTGGAACAAAGTACAGGCTAAATTCGACAGGCTAGCTAAGGACGGGTGTCTCTCGCGCTCTGATTTCGCTCATATCTGGTACATTTGATAAAAGTTCAGACTTTTTATGATATTAACCCAATACAAAATACAAGCACATTTTTAGTTCAAACTACCCACATGACTCTAAAAATTTGCTTGTATAACAAGCTCAGAGACTCATTTTATTCTTTATTCCTGTCAGACATATAGATAGATTAAGAACGTTGTTGAGGAAAATGCAGTCATATTTAACTCCATTTCAGTCTCATAATTTTTTTTTGGAAAAGGCAGATCTTCTGATATGCCCCCCTGGAGAAAAAAAATCCGATGAGTACAAATACATGAAAAAAGTAGAAGTATCGATGACTTCCTCTCACCGAAGCCTCCATATTAATTATTAATGACAAAAGAATAACTGGTTCATAGTGCTTAAAATGGTTTAAAGCGACCATGCTAAGGTTTTCCAGCTTCTCATTTTAATGCTCAAGAAAAGAGAGAGAGAGAGAGAGAGAGAGAGAGAGAGAGAGAGAGAGAGAGAGAGAGCGAGAGAGAGACTCACTCGATGAATGCTAAAATCTAAAAATGGAAAGAAAATCTGAATCTGCCTTTCAACATCTACTACCTTCATGGGATAAAGATCCTTCATCGGTACGCATTTGTTACTGGATGTCCTAGGAAAACCCATCTCAGGAAATACAGACGTTTGCAATAACTATATACGATCATGATTTTCAGAATGTCTTTTCATATTCTGTTGATTGATGAATCGATTGACACTCTGTACTTACTGACTCAAGAAATTTGGCCTTGGATCAAACTCGTTCAGGTATATAGAATTCATTTAAAATCTAAAAATCTTGGATTAACCTGCTCGTAAAATATACCCATGACGCGGGAGCCGCAAATAGTATAAATACATTTTACTTGAAGTTCTCATCATGTTTGTCCTCTTATTTGTAAATCATAATTACCCTAAATTTTTAAGAACACGAAACTCGTATAGTCGTATGGTATCAGATGTAACGTGTCCAGGTAACTCACCTCGATTACTTGATTAAGAGAAAGCGGGCATGTCCTTGTAATGGAAAGCGGTTTTCCTCCTGAGCATACTTTGAAAAAAGTGATCATATAGCGATCATAAAAAATCAGGTAGTGAGTCGATCATGACAGTGGAGCTGGTAGAGTTCATGCAGAAGAGAATAATTGCAAAAAGACTGCAAAAGTCACGGGGCACGTATAACTTCCTTTTTTTCCACTTCAATTACGACGTTATAATTTGTTTCAGAATAAAAAAAAAAGAATATTTCGTAGATCTTTTCGTAAGACTTCATGAACAGCATAAGGAATTCAGAAAAGTGGACTAATAAAGGCCTGGCGATGGACAACCATCCGTAAATAAAAATGATAAATTTTCCGTTTTTCCTCCTATTAAAAACGGAAAAATGAAAATGAAAATATTTATTTGTGCGTATCTTTGACGCTTCACTTGAAACCAAAATGGACCTTTTTTCTAGACTTAATTCTTCCTAGAAAATTATCAAAACGAACCTCTTTTGATGACAGAGTTCTGTGTCATAGAAACAATGGTGTGCACGTTATTGTTGGCGCATGCATTGCAAAAAATAGCTTCTTCTCCACAGCACTGAAGAGTTCATCAATGTATACTATGATGCATGAATGAAATATTTTGCACTTGCACTAAAATATGGAGATTGTTTGTCTGTGCGTGTGATTTGTAACCAATCCGTCTACTATGAAGATCGTCAGTAGTCAAAATTTTCAGGGCATTGTCGTCTTCTCTTGATCTTATTGCAGAATACATATGTTGTTTTAGTAAGATCTTGTTCGGAAAAAGGTCATCTATGACCATTAAAGTATTCATTTTCCCGTCCTCTATCAATGAAGAAACGCACAAACTAAAAGATAAAGCATTGGCCATATGGAAAGAAAGTCTTTAGGAAAACTGAGAGTGTACTGACCTTGATTCTGATGAACTTGATGTGACCCTCCATTCTCCAACACATAGTCAATGATTGCCGATGCAGCATCATCAAGATTCTCATTGTCGTCAACGACGCTCGATCTTATCGCCCGATGCATGTGAATCTTGATGATGCCACAGCTGCAAACACCGACTGTTTCGACTCTTATCCCCATGCACGAAGGATCAAAAGCAATGAGTATGCCATGAGAAGGATAAGATAAGTAGGGAGATAGATAGGGTTTATTACAGGTAGGCTAAGTTAACCACCACGCTACCCTTTTGCAAGAACAACGAAAGAGGAGGTTTTACAAATATGGTAGTTCCCACCGTCCTTCAAGAGAAGAAAAGTAAACAAGGACGATGACAGAGGATGTTTAACGAATAGGTAGTTCCTCCCGTCCCTTCAAGAGGAAGGTTTTCGGGCGGTGAGAGAGAGAGATAGGGTAGGAAAAGTAAACATGGGGAGAGAGAAGAAATGGCAACAATGACGAGAAAAGTGGGGACACCAAAAATGACACTTTCCATCGTCTCTCCAAGAATGTCACATCCTTCCGACTGGTAATATCATGTTACAGGGATCTTGAATCCCCCTCACGCCACTCTCTGTGGAGTCCTAGGCACTACCTACTTACCTACCAAACTCCGCTAGGGTAAAAGAGAACGATTGTACAAGAAGAATCAACCCTCCGACGACGAAAAAGTCTAGATGCTTCTCCGAAGAGTTGGGCTGAATCGAAAAGACCCAGAAAGTTTATTCATATCTCACCTCAGCCTAGATCCAAAGGAAGGCAAGCGTATTAGATCCCCAAACTGAAAACCCCTATCCGACGAGCTCCGAAGGACACGACGAGCGCGTCACCGAAGTAAAAGGGGAAGAGAGAGGAAAGAAACGCCAAGTGAAAGAAAGGAAGCAAGGAAGCGAGAAGAACGGAGAGAGACGAGCGGAAGAACGAACCTTCAGGTATTTATAGAGACCGCGACGGGGATATCCAGGCTCGAAGATATCTGATATTTGATGAGACGAGCAGAGAAAAATTCCTCCCTAACAACCCCTCCCTTGTAGATCTCTTTGTTTCCAGGTCTCACCGGGCAGTAACTTCACCGATCCGAAGGCGGTGAGACTAACGAAGACTCTAACGGAAACGCCGAGGTAAGAGCTCAGTAACCTCAGATGGTTTTTATTTAGGAATCTATCCCGACTAGGTGCTTTGTACCTAAGTCAGCTGCCGCACGAGGTCAGAGCGACCGTTCTCATATTCCTAGTGTAATTTAATTCTTACGACTGAGGGGAAATCTCTATCTCTCTCTATCAGATCCTGCTACACCAGTCGCTCTTTCGCCTGAGGAGCTTTTCAGTTCTTATTCGGCTGTATTCTCTGACAAGGCGAGGATGATCGACCTTCGTTTCGCTCGTTTAGTCGTGTTCCCTATTCTGCGTCGCCCTAACTGATGAGCAACGAAGAGAGAACAATTGAAGATACGGACCTGACCTCCTCGGCGATACGTTGCGATTTTGGGGTCTCACATCGAAGATCTTCTTCCTCCTAATTTGAATCCATCTTTACCCTAATCCGTTTTTAATTTATTTTTAATTAGTTTAAATCGTAGAAAAGAGGGGAAAAGTAAATCTCTTTGGCCCACTGCGGGCTTTTATTTATTCAATGTGGTCCGTTGGCGTGGCTTGTCAGAACGAAGTGGCCGGCGCTCGCGTACGGACGATCGGGCCCACTTCACATGTCTCCACGCTCGCTGGGCCTGCGCTCTCCACTGGCAACGACAACGAGCCTTACGTAGTACTCTTTAATTCGCCTCTGGAATTAATGAATATTTTATCAGGTAATGGCTGCTAATCACGTTGACAGGTGGCGGATACGCCAGCGAATGTGGGCCCCGGCAGATACGGTCCATTCACTTTGATTGGTCCGAGCATGGGATAATGGGCGCAAGTTTCTTCACTTTGTTCTGATTGGAGAATAGAGAATAACCGTCAGGTGACGATATCAAATGACGTCATTTGCTTAGGTAAGAGAACCCGCGTCGAGCTGGAGGAGAATCGGACCCAGTCAAATTCAAATTTATTTCTCCAACGATTAGTGCAGTTAATGCGGACCATCAGATCGTCTCGAATCTGCGAAACTTTGAAGAGGAAATTATGAAGGTTGAAAAGTATGCATCCCAGAAATAATAAAAAGCGTGATGAAGTGGACTGACCAAGACCTGCCCTTTCTATAAATGGAGATCTAATGGGCTGGAAGTCAATAAAATATTTTATTAAAATTATGGGCCCCTTTGACTTTTCAAGTACAAGGGATAGAATAAACTTTAATTATTTTAGCAAATAGAATATTTCATTGATTAAATGAGCTCATGGTCTCCTAACAAGGTTACACGCATTTAAATCAGTAGCAACCAAGAAACATGAAAAAAAATTATCTGAAATAATTTTGCAAGTAAAACTAACATAATGTTTTGTTCATTTTATAATTAACACAAGAGTCATGATTTTCGGCCACAGAAAAGTCAAAGCCATTGTCATAAATTTCACTAGACAAGCTCCAAGGTGGATTACTCCTGTTCCTCACCCCTATAATCTAGAGAATGGTTCTAGTTTCTTATTGAGCATCAAACATTTTAATGTCATGATCTAGCCTTAGACCATTTGTAAGCATCAATCCTAGAACATGGAAATGAATTCTAGAGAGTCAAGGCAAGGGATGAGATCATATTAGAAAGGCAATAAAAGATTTACAAGGTACATGAACACAGTTTTTCATTGAGCCATTGACCAGGCGAGAAATCATAGAGAAATGGAAGAGAGAAGTTGGGGATAGAATTCAAAGTCCAAGGAGAGAAGAATATGTTTCAAAATCCTAATTAATTATATGAATTGTGCATTGAACTTATAAAAAACATACAGATCCAATGAGTGTCTCACCTTGGACCCTAGAAACATTGAATAGGTGATTCCCTTCATTCCTCATTGAGGTTTTATTAAAAAATTTCTCAAATGGCGCACCAATATTCTAATTACAATTTCCTCAAATTATAATGCACTCTAGGGTTTCTTTGATCCAATAGGGAGGGTATTTTTTCTCTAGATCTTGTAAACGATTAGCAAGGGCTTCTAGAAGTCAAGATCTAAGACCAAAAAAAAAACAAGGGTCCATTATATAATGTATCTAGAACACATACTCTAATTCTTTATTGTCAATTCTACATGAAAAACTATTAATATATTCTAAAATTTGACAATTTTCATGTAGAACACACAATAAAATGCTGAAATTTGAATGCAACCATTTTTTGGTCGTTAGATTGCCCCTTAGATGGGGCATGACGTGTCTCATTACACTTTGGGTGAAATAGAGAGGGGAAAAAGAGTTTTGTGGAGTGAAAAAATCACGGCTGCCTCAATCTAAAAAAAAGTTTAAGATTTTGGATCACACTACTTGGCACAATCCACTTCACTTTAGATTTCGGGTCCAATAGACTATTAGATTCATGCCTTTGAAATTTGATCCAACGAAATCACTTTGTGGTCTTGTTACTCTTTCACAAGAAAATCAGAGAGCACCACAATATGTGGAACCATAAATGAAGATCAACTATGGACAATAAATCACATCAAATTAGTGCTTGAGATTTAGCTAGTGCTACCCCCAAATCAAACAATTTCAACTCACCTTATAAATCAATTCAATCAAGAGATGCCATGTGTACTTGTGAAGAAAATTCTATATTATAAATAATAAAGAAAAAATGCATACATATATCTTCATTTTATCCGCATCTCACAGTCGAAAGAACTCAAGAAAAATGTGAGTTGGAACTTGCCTAACATTTGTCCTATGTGATTGCTTCTAACATATGAGGCTTAATAAGCCCATGCAATTTTGATCACAACATCGGATGCAATAGAAGGTATTGAATAAAACAGCTAAAATGATGAGGCACCAAGTACTAATGATTGTGTCGTTTAGTATAGATCAAAAGCTATCCCTATAGAGTTCATATAAGGAGTTCTTGAATCTGTTCAAGTCTAGCCTTTAGTCGTGTCCACACAGTCGCTAGATTATTAGATATCCTCTTCAAAGTTATTTACCAAAAGAGAAAGAGAATAAATGTGATCTTTGGTGTCTTAGATCTAAACACGATAATGTATAAATAAAATTTATAAACACGATAATCTATCTAAAAGACATCTTCGGTGTCTGAGATCAAAGAGCCATATATACAATCATGAGATGAATCAATCTAATTGACAATTACATATGATGTCATTCAAGGACTCATATATATCAATTTAGTGAACCCTTTTGTGTCTACACACATATGGCCACAAGATCAACCATACTCACAATATGAGTTAGATCAAATTAATGTTAATATTTTTTTTATATTTCAGCATCCTTCTTGAATATACATTGAATAGGAATGTTTAGAAAATACATTTAAAGACTAGTGATTATTGTAGCATGATCTCATCATGATTTAGTTAGTCATTACATGTGCTCATGGACTTCATTTCAAACATTACACAATAATAAAAATGGCTATATATTTATGTAAATGAATATAAGAAGATATGGAAGTGTGATTTGGCTTATAGGCCACATAATATCCATTAGTTTTCTTAGTGCTTGTTGGGTACATCCTTGTGCATGATGCACACACACCACATCAAGATATGTGGTGAGGCACCTTTGAGAAACCTTAATTGGATGGTGAAATAATTAAGACGGGGTGAATTAGTGTCTTTTGTCTATTTATGTTGTCTAAGTTTTTTAATTATTTCATTAATTATTCACTTAATTATTTATGTCACTCGTACACCAATTTTTTTATGCTAGATAGGGTATCCAAAACTTTTGCGCTAGTCCCAAGAGGAGATAGTCCCCTTGAAGTAACTCCTTGACGTAGCGATTTAGTGCGGTAGTTGAAACACACAATCGTCGGTCAAAAATATTTATAATTCCGAACTCACGATGATTTAAAAATCAGAAATCAAGTATAGCAATGAGATAGGGTTGAACCACAGAGATTGCAATTGAATTTTACCGAAAGAATTGACTTAGTCAAACTTAAGTCTAATTAAGTTTTTTAAGAAAATGAAAATTATATATTATCGATACAAAAAGTACTAATATATGAGAGAAGATATTTTAAAAATTTTGAAATATATTTAGAGAAGAAAAGTCAAAATTCAAGGTCAAAGAATTGATTTTGACTACACTATGACTTTCTGTAAAATCAAAGAGGAATAAGGTGAGAAAATATTACAAAAATTATATTTTTAGAAACTAAAGAGAAAAAGGAGAAGTTGGATTTAAAAATCATGATTTTTAGAGAAGAATTGGATTTACTATAGTTTTTCCAAAATCACTAAATAAAAAATCACCGAAATAAAGGTTTCGGTCAAAATCCTTAAATTGATTGATCAAATGATATCCAAATCTAGAAAATCACCTATGAGTAGAAAGCTTACGATTAGAAGATTCCATAGAAATAAAAATTGATAAATTTCACATTGTATATTTGTAATAATTGCCCCCAAAAGTTAACGCCCAAATTTGGATTGATTTTGAACAGTAGTTGGTCAAACGACAAATCGAAGGGTCAAATGTCGATGAAAATTTACGAATCAGATATTCATGAAAAGCTGATTGAACAAGAAATCCAATGAAACTAAATTCGTTTGAATTGTCCTTAAGATTAGGGAGAAGTCATTGTTCAGAAATCAGAAAAAATCTGCGATAAAACTTGGGCGAAGTGACAAAATTTCTTATTCCTAAACTCTAATTGCATATCTAAATCTAATTTAAACTATCAAAATTGTGAGGATTATGAAGGAATCACACTACTAACCTGATTGAAGTGTAGATTGAGCCTCAAATTACTTTGATTGTTGAGAATTTCTCCAATTCCTTCTTTGTAGTGATTTCGGTATTCAAGGGGTGATTTTCAAACATTTTCTCACAATGATTTGTGATTAATTTGCCTCAATCCATGCACGATTGAGTCTAGAATGCAAGAGAATCACGAAGAACTCAAGATTTTCCTCCAAAAGACGCTTAATTTCTTCACGATTATTCAAAAGTTACATTTTCGTTAGAGAGAAGATCTATTTAAAGAAGAATTAATCGCGACAAATCTGGTCCATCCATTTTGCTTAAAGAGCTTGGACGGCCACGATGAAGCCACGTCTCACGCAATTAGTGAACCACGATCCCACGACGCGGGACCACTACCTCCTTGATTTTCGTCGTTCAATCTTTATAGGAGCATCCATAGGCAGCCGAGTGTCACTCCACAATTTGCTGATTGTGAAATGAAATCGCAGCCATTAGATTTCACTAATGCGATCGACGGCTCTTAATTTTTCATGTGCATTTGATCATGATATGGTGGACCAAATCCACCAGATCAACGCACACCAATTCACGCATTTGATCAGATGCTCCACGCGTTGCCACATCTGCTCCACACTCACGAAATGAGACCGCGAGGTCATTGATTTCACACGGTCTCATGTCAAAAATAATACCGAACTTACCAATTTTGGGAAATTAACTCGAATTGAGTGGCATAATGGTAAATAAGGGTCGAATCCACAGGGAATTAAGGTATTTTTGAGATATCTTTTGGAAATTGATCAAATTGGACAATGAATTGAGGTGAGAAATTAGGGAAAATGGTATATTTAGAAAGATAACTCAAAGATCTATCCATAGAATCAAAAATCACTCCATTTGGATCAGTAATCGCGGAGAAATCAAAGAGTGAAGTGGGACGAAATTTTTGAAATCGCGAAGAACATAAATCGAGATTAACAATGAAATTAAACTAAATTAAGATCCTAAACTAAAACTTGATGATACATGACGATAGATTAGAGGGAAAATAAGTTTTCTAACCCGAGATAACGATCGAATCGATCCAATTGATCGCCGGATCGACGATTATTCATTCCGCGAATTCAAACGTGAACATCAGTGTTCAAGAGACAAATTCTCCTTGATCAATCGACGAAATCTCACTTTTAATCACTCCGTGGACGCGAAATTGAGTCTAGAAGAGATAAGAAGTGAGAGATTCAAGGAAAGATGCGTGTATATAGGTCGATTAAGTTAAAACCTCCAAGAATATCTTACAAAATCGAAGAACACTTCGTTTTATAGGAAAAATTGGGCGTAACTGTCCGATCGGTGCGTTTCAAGCTCGATCAACGGTCCAGATGCATGCATAACGGCGAACTGTTATGATTATATTTCCGCCCTCCGATCTTGAATGGACGCTCTGGATTTGATCTTCACGATATGTGTTATAAAATGCATCAAACGACGCCCGTTGGATCGCAATCCGACGATCGCGATGCGTTTCGGCGCATTAAATCGTGGCCATTATAACTCCATCTTAAAGGGCACATGCGTGATCAAAGATCGGTGGTCCGCGCGTCCACGCGATCGACACGCGGATTTCTGATGCGCCGCCGATCCGATGCCTAACATTGCTCCACGTGGCTTGCAATTAAAACAACTGTGTGGGACTTAGTCCCACACGGGAAAAATTAAGGGAGATAGTCGGGTTTATAAGGATCAACGGTTTTAGGGGATTAATAAATCTCTCTCGATAATCGGGAGACTATATGTATTATAACCCAACTATATATATAAATATAAATAAGGCCCACGTGTCACCCATGCACCACGTAGGCGTTCGTGTGGGCCCGCATGGCTCTGCCATGTGGCCCCAGTGCCACGTCGCATCCACGCGGGTCCCGCGCGAAATAAAACCCCTTTTTTATTCTTTTTATTATTTTAAACGATTGTAAATCGACAATAAATTCCTAAAATTCTAGAAAAATCCTAAAAATTAGAAAATTAATAACTTTCAAAATACAACTCCAAATTAATCCAAATTTCTTTCATTTGATCTGAAATTTAATTATCTATCATTCTAAAAATTCAAATTATTTAAATAACAAAAGATTTAATTCTTATTTCAAAAATACATTCATTTCTTTAAGATTTTAACTTTAGAAAATTAAATGAATGTTCATAAAAATGATTTCTCTCATTATTTAACTTTAAAAACCACTTATAATCTCAAGTAAAGATAGGTATAAAATCTTTAATCTTTAATTCATCATAATTAACCCTAAATTAACGCATTTTGAGATTATAACATAAAATTACATGGAATGATATAAATGCACTCAAATTATGATAACATGCACATAAATGGAATGTTTTATGCCTTATTTTGCAGTAATAATCATGTTTTATCATGTTAAGATTGCATGTTATCACACACGTCGCCTGCGAAATAGCGACATATGTGTAGTCCCACACGGAAGAAAATAATGAGTTGTATTGCCTATAAAAGGGGAAACAATCTAATGGCTTTGCATCGCGTGCTGGGCCTAGTACGCCCCCCTATCCTGTCTCTTGGGCCCACTATACCCGTGGGCCCAATACGCTTAGCCCGATTCCTTCGCGCCATGTATGAGTCCACGTGGGCCCACGTGGGTCCATGACGGCCCAGGTGGCGCTGCCACGTCAGCTCCGTGCGGGTCCTACGATTAATAAACCAGTTTTTACATTTTTCCCTGCATTTAAAAAATTGTGAAAAATCAAAATAAAATCCAAAAAAATATATAAATTTCAGAAATTCATCACTTTCAATTTAAAAGGCCTTTTTGACTCAAATTTTCTCCATTGGATCACAAATTTCTTTTTATTTAATCCCACGTCACCTGACATATAAACTTTATCAAGAAAATATGATGAATTCAAAATGATACTAAGTCAACCCTTTAAAGTTCTATTTTGATTCATCCCATCATTCTCTTCTTCTAATCTCTTCTTTTAATCATCCACTAAAGTCAAAATAAAATCAAGAAAAATGGTTGATTTCAAGTTGTTTGACCTTGCAAAAGGTCAAACATCAATAAAGTACACAATTTACCCTAAATAATGAAAAAAATGTGGACTTTAGTAAAATAGCATGCCAATGGAGAAAAATTTCATAAAACTATGATTCTGTGCATCATAATTACATAAAAGAGACATTAATATCAGTTAAATATGATAATATTTCAAGTTAAATATGCATGTTTTCACTCCTCATCTTGTTAGTCCCCCAATAGTGATTACAAATTGGTTGGGTTATTCAAATGAAATTTCACTCACAAGCATATGATTTGACCCACTTACGCTCCTTGTTAGTGACCTCACTTTGCTTGCATCCTTTAATATATCACTACTCCTTTGGTCTCCGATGCTCCATTTGTAACTCTCTAACATCCTTCGAGCCTGAAGGTCTCTCTAATATTCTTTGAGCCTTTTTATCAATCCGTGCATGCTCCAAGTAGGTTGCTCATTTGCGTTCCCCCTTGATCTCACAAGGTAAAGAGCAAATACACCGAGAGTTGACTTTCTAGTCAGCTCCCTAGATGTGCCCTTAGTCTAGCATTGATCCATCAAAGAATCTCCCCCATTACCCTTGCAAGTGTATGACTTGCTTAGAGTCCACCTAGTGTGTAGGCTAGTGGTTTCTTACTATTCATAATTCTTAACATCTACATAGTAAAATGACTTTAAAGGATCAAATTGAGCTTTAGTCATAATAAATTAGAGAAAACAAATACCATGGAAGTAGAAATATCAAATTAAATTATCCCCAATAATGTGTCTTTGACTTTCTTTGATGACTCCCTTGGCCTTGACTTCGTGAAGTTAACTTTGACTTTTGTTGATGACCTGAACCCTCAACATCTTTGCCCTTGAATGTCTTAATAATATGGTGAATGAATCTAAACTCCATTAGAGTGATCCTCAAAAATGTGGTGAATGAATCTAAACTGCATTAGAGTGATCCTCAACAATGTGGCGAATGAATCTAAACTCCATTAGAGTGATGCTCAACAATGTGGTCAATGAATCTAAACTCCATCAAAGTGATCCTCAACAATGTGGCGGATGAATGTAAACTCCATTAGAGATCCTCAACAATGTGTTGAATGAATCTAAATTCCATAAGAGTGATCATCTAAATCTGTATGAAATGATGAGCCAAATGTGCCTACATGATGAATGAGATAGTGAAAAATTTGTCAAATTAATGAGGATAAATATCTTACTTGAACCTAATAAAATACTACTCAAATTAGCTATGAAAGATAATAAATTGTAGAAGTAGTGATATCTTCAAAAATAAATAGGAAAGATCATATGGATTATATTCATTGGTCTCATTAAATTTACCAAAATATTTTGTCATAAATATCTTTAGTAATCTCCTCAAAGAACAAGGAAATTTAGCTTAGGTCTTTCTTGATGGATCATATGTGGCCTATAATCCAAATCACACGTCCATATATCTCATTTATATTAATTAAAATGAAATTTCTTCATAGTTATTTTTGTGTGAGCATATGATGTGGATATGCAATGAAGTCCATGAGCATATGCAATGACTAGATGATCCAACTCACATGACGTGGATGAAGTTGGAAGAAAACAAATTCTTGAATTTCATAATAAATCATATTAGAATTCTAATATTCATCAAACCATGATGAAAGTTTTCATGATAATCATTTGACGAGAAGAAAATTTCACAAAAAATCAAAAGGTATTGATTTATAATTCTAGATTTATAATTTTTCCCAATAAACTAAAATTTACATGGGATGATTCTATCATTATTCTTCACTTTTTTATAGTGGGGTTGTTTTCATTACTAATCCAAAAAGTGTCAAAAATGGAAATGAATGACCAAAGATTAAAAATCTATGTGGAGACTGAGTCGCTTCATCCACCTATCTCATGGCAGCAGTTCCAAAATTTGATGACCCATAACCTGTTAGTTGATTTCTTTTATTTTCATTTTATTTCACTTTTTTTTTGTGCATTATTTTTTTTAATTTATTTCTTTTTTTCTCGTAAGACTTGAATTCTCGAAAAAATTTGACATGAAGAGAGATGCTCACAAACATCCTCTTGAGGTACATTGGTAAGATTTACATTCAAATGCCAAGTTTGTATATCTAGTACATGCATCGATGTAAGTGGGAGGGGGGGGGAATATTAATCATTTCATGTCTTGTTGAAATTTATGAATAAAATTAACTGGGGATATTTTCTCATGAAAAATTGTTATGTTTATTAAACACATCTTAATGAATCCATTCTCTTGGAAATCTTGAAAGTGAGGTTTAGGGGTTAGGCTTTTATAGTTGATTGATAGGATTTCACAAGGATACAAGGCATGATGTCTAGATCAACCATGAGGATTTTGTTAAATGGATGACCTCTTAGGGGTAGGGGATCAGATGGGAATTCAGGGAAAATGAGAAATCAAAGGGTTTTAACTAGAGAGATTTGGGTGTAGTTAAAGCATTTCCCTTCTTCTACCTTATATCAACTGATTTTGCTTGGCTTGGGTATTCCCCTCTTCGAAAATTTTCCTTGGGGAATGCATCAAGTCCAATAAATAGATTTACCTCTTTTGTGTCCCATAAATATTTTATGCACCACCATAAGCCCTCATCCATTCAGCACTATGCCTCTTCAAAACATTTGAAAAACCATGTTGCCCATATTCCACCCATATTCATCTTCACTCATGATGGTTATACTTCAAAATAGCTCCATCCATTGTAAACACCATTCATTTATCATTCAATTATTTTCTAAATTTTTGATGTATTAGTGCTCTTTGTGATTTAGTTTGAAAAAAAGTGAATAATTTCAATTAAGGATCATTTTTTTATGTTGAGGGGAATGCTGACTCTTATTGTAACCTTGTTCTTCTCTCAAGAATCATCATCCATCTCCATACCCATCACTCATATACCATTTAATATTATCTACTTGGGAGTGTAGGTGTCAAGGGTTGATGTATCCCTTGTTTTGCAAGCATAGTGTCGTCACCTCATTAAACCATGTCCATGTTTATCATTTCAAAGTCCTTTTTGCATTCCATCTTTGTATTCATTACTTATATGCCACAAAGAAGATATTTTTTAATATAATATATTCTTTCAAAGTGAGAGAAAAGTTAAGTGGGGTTCCTTTTGCAACAATTGTGGGGATCTGAAGTGGATAAGCTTTCCAAAATTTTGATCAAAACATCAAATGAAGTGTAATACATTGAATCGTATATTAGAATTACTAAGACACCAAAAATGAATCATCCTATCATCTATTGTGCATGAGAAAATATACTTACAAGGTTCACTTGAGGGAGTTCTTAAAGCTATTCAATTGTCCAGCCTCTAGTGGTGTCCATAGGATGACTGAATAGTTGAATCTCCTCTTAAATGCTAGAGAAAGATAAAAAGGAGAGAATTTTAAGATGGCTTGCATAGGCACCTTGAGATGTGGTTATTCTCCCCCAATTATTAGACATTTGGTATGTATATTTTTCATAAAAATCCTTGTAGTTATGTCTATATCTACCAACATTCAGGCACATACAAAATTACATGATTATGAATTAATTTTAATGCTTAAAACATCTCATTATCATGCATGTTGTCATGAATTTGTATATTTTAAGAATATCATGTCATTTTATGTAAGTTGTCATTTTTACATTATTTCCTAGCTTCAATTTTATTGCATGTTATCATGTCTTCATAAAAAACCATGATATCTCATGATTTGCAAGGATCAAGTGATTTAAGGTATGAAAGGAAGAAGAGACTTATGAAAAGAAATAAAGTCCATTTTTTTATCTAATTAATTTTAACATCATCATCAGCTAAATAAACTATCTTTCTCATTATTGATGCTTTTATTTATAGTTTATATCTAACATGATTACTTTATATATTAAATTTTCGATTTACTACCTCAAATTTCATTGAATGATTCCTTTTATTTTACAAGATACATTTTTTAAAATTTTTTTGTTTTTAAAATTTTTAGGATTTTCTAGAATTCCTTTATGGCCTTAAAAAATATTTTAGAGCATTTATTTGGTGCTAATGTGGCATGCTAATGTGATAGATGACCAAAAACAACAACCCACTATCACCTTGTGGTTGGTTGTGGGGGGGCATATGGCTAGATCCCATCAACACACACATACAAAACACTAAAAATGAATTCTTAGGCCTTAAATTAATTTTTAAAATCCAAAATGAAAAAATTGAGAAAAAAATCATATCATTCATAATATGAGGCCTTATTCAATAAAATTTGAGGCCTTAGGTCAAAATTTTAATTTCCTGAATCATCATACTATTTATAAACTAAAAATGAAAATATAACTAATGATAATTTAGAGTCTTTTAATTAACTTGATTCAAAAAACAATTATAATATTAAAGTCAACTTCATTCCTTCTTTTTTGTCTATTCTCTTTTTTTATCCTTTAAATCACTAAAGCCCTCAGTCATGTAAATTGAAGAATATAATTAGATTTCAAGGTTTTTGTGTTGGGATCTGAAGCTCAAAAAGTTCTCCAAATCTTTGTCCAAAATAGTGATTGCAGTGGAAGATGTTGAATCAAAACATTTAACATAGTTGAAGCACCAAAAATAGATGATCTCATTATCCATTATAGGTGATCTTATCATCTAGTATAGAATGAAATTCATACTTACATGGATCATTTGAAAGAGTTCTTTAACCGTCCAAGCGTCCGGCCTCTAGCAATATCCACACAATCTCCAGACGGTCGGATCTCCTCTTGAACACTCGTCACCACGAGAGGAAGATAAGAGGGAGGAGAAGTTCCACTAGGCTTGCATGGGCACCTCTATTATGGTCGTTCTTCCCCTATTTATAGACGTTGGGAATGTGAAATTTTCACAAAAACCCTTATTATTATGTCTATATCCACTGACATCTATTGACCTTATGTGTGTGACCCTCTAGGTCCATATATCTCGCCAGTTAATGACTCTATCAACCCAATAACACTAATTGGTCCTCCTTATCAATTAACTATTTCAACATATAGATTAATTGACTAGGGATCGATTTAACCCAATCAACAGGTTGAATCGCCAGCCCTGTGGGTGCCAAGCTACACCACGTGCTCTAGGAGATATGGAGTATATTAGAACTCTTTCATGGAACCCTACCGTCATTGGTTACCGTGTACGAAAAATATTTCATCCACACGAGACTCATGAATGACTTAGGGTATGGTTAATTCTCAAACCCTAATCGGTCACTCAATTTAGTACTGATGCGAGTAGGAAATCATTGAGAACAACTTCTCTAATATTTCCACTACCTTGGCCAAGGATTTAACCGCATCTCATTCCTTGAGTCGATCTCCTCATATACCGAGGGTGGATGATCCCATCTTGACCACTCAATCACCTTCGAGGACTTCATGTCGTATCCAATCTATGACGTTTTGGAGATCCCGTGGCTAGGGAGTCGTAAGTCATAGTCAAAACACTATCATCCATCCACAAGATGTCTTTGGTGTCTCAGGTCAAAGGACCACGTACACAACCATGACATGAATCAACCGTGACATTGACAATTCGGCATAATACCATTCAGGGATTCATACGGATCAATTCAGTGAACTCTTTCTCCAAAGAGCACCCACTATCTATCCTTGGTGTCTCAACATCGATGGCCACATGATCAGCCATACTCATCATATGAGTCAGATCAGATAGTGCTATTCTTTCCGAATAATTTGATGCCCTTCTCATATATCCTACAAATAGGAATATTTAGAACATATGTTTAAAGACCAGCAATCGTTGTATTATGATCTCATCATAATTCACTTGATCATTGCATATGTTCATGGACTTCATTGCAAACATCACACAAGAATGACGATGAATAAAAGTTTATTTCAATGAATATAAATAAAAGATGAACGTGAGATTGGCTTGCAGGCCACATAATATCCATCAGTTTGACCATATGAAAGGTAAAAAAATAATCTAACAATTAACTATAGATCATGCAAAAATGACAACTTAGATAAAATAACATGATTTTATCTAAATAAATAAATTCATGCTAACATTTATCACACTTATATTTATTATGCATTAATACCAGTTAATAATATTACAATTTCATGCATAAAATGCATGTTATCAATTGAGAAATAAAATCCAAAGTTAGTGATCTTGTAGATTAAAAAATTTTGTATTGTGATGATAAATATAATTAAAACAAGCAAAAATCTGATAACATGGAGATTTGGTACAAACTTGCAGATTCACTAATTTAGGTCACCATAGGTGTGGAAGGCTCATTATTGGTGATGGTAGATGAGAGTGAGTTTTTTAGCAAGAGCTTTAAGCGAGCACAATCAGCCAGCTTGAGTAGTAGCCAACATCAGTTGGTGAGTTGGTGAGTTGGTGAGTTGGTGGCTGAGCATCGGTCGACTGTGAGTATTGACATGTTGGTTAGGAGAGGTGGCTGTGAGCATTGAATGTTGAGTCGATGATTGAGAGAGAGTACTCCATAGAAACTTGAGGTTTTAGCAAATTAGGGCTTTAGGACTTTCTGGAGTTTAGGGTTTTGTATTTGTGACTAGACTGAGCATTGAAAATTTCAGCCATTAAGGATATCTCGTGATTGGGATCTTGACGGAATGAATTCATGTGATCGTTGAATTCACACAAAATCGTGTCAAAATAAATACCAAAATCGCCAATTTAAAGAGATATTCACGAATTAAGAAGTATAATGGTGAATACGGGTCGAATCCACAGAGAAATAAGCAAATTTTAAGATATCTTATGAAATTAGATCAAATCGTATGACGAAATGTGGTGAGAAATAAGGGAAATTGATAATTTTGGAAACAAGACTTGAAGATAAATCAACGAAATCACAAAATTTGGATCAAGATTTGCAAAAAAATCATCAAGTGAATGAGATAGAAATTTCCAAATTTGACAATCACGAAAAACTGAAATTGAATTTGAAATTAACTAAAATTACGATTCAAAATTGAAATCTAAAGTTATACAAAGAAAGGTTAGGATGAAACTTGATCTATGACCCAAGATTGCGCTAGAATTGATCAAATTACTTGCCAGATCAAAGGCTTTCATTCCCGAATTCGAAAAACAATTGTTGGCGTTCAAGAGTCACTCTCTTCCTATTCTCTCAACGAAATCTCACTTTCATGCACTCCGTGGACGCGGAAATTGATCTAGATGCAATTGGAAGCAAGAGATTCAAGAGATTTGGTGTCTAGACAGTTTAATTCCTCGAAAAGTCCAAGAATGATTTACAATGTCGAAGAACATCTCAATTTATAGGGCAAATTGGGAGTAACTGTTGAATGAAGCATTTGATCTTCGATTAACGGCTCTAATGAAACGTCAGGCTTCGAATCATTATGATTAAGTCACGTCCATTTGATCTTAGATGGACTGTGGAGATTTCGTTACGTCGTGCGCATTATAAGTAAAGCGTAAAACACTTGCCCTTTGATCTTGATCCATCGCTCCAAGTGTGTTTCATCGGTTTTAATCTCAACCGTTATAACTCCTCAAATTGACGGCTAAGATTAAATCATTTTAAAATGATTCACCGACGAATAGAATTGCACCGCATACCCCCCTCCCCCCCCTGCCTTAAGTGACGATCAAAAGTCTTCATTTAATTAACGAATCGGACGCTTCTCATAACGCCACGTCACCTGCGCATTTTAAAACATGAAAACATAGTCCCACATGGCAGAAATTATAAAATTGATGCGTATAAAAGGTAAGTGAATCATAAAGAGAGAGCGTTATCCTAAAAAGGAAGCTTTATCTCTCTCTTCACATGCGCACACATGTGCACACTTAGACGTGTGCATATGCGTACACACACACGCATATACACACGCGTGAACACTTGTGTGCTACCCAAAAAGATCCCTAAAAATTAGAAAATTCATATCTTTTAAAATATAACTCCAAATTAATCCAAATTTGTTTCATTGGACCAGAAATTAAATTATCTGTCATTCTAAAAAGTTAAATTTTAAAAAATACACTAATTTCTTTTAGATTTTAAAACTTAGAAAAATATATGAGTGTATATTAGATGATTTCTCTCATTATTTAGCATTAAAAAAAATTATAATCTCAATTAAAGATGGGGATAATCTAATCTTTAAAAATATTCTTCTTAATTTATCATAATTAACCTTAAATTAATGCATTTTGAGATTATAATGACTTTTTCATAGAATGATAGATAAACACTAAAAAATATGATAACATGTATTAGAATGGAATGTCTTATGCTTTAAAGTGCATTAATAATCATATGTTTTCATGTTTAATTTTCATGTTATCAGCTCTCACTCTAGGCTAGTTTGGGAGGTAACTAAGCCCTCACTTTTGACCATCATAGCATCCTTTGGAGGCAGCCATATCCTAGTCCTCCATCATAGCATCTTTTGGAGGATCTTAGGAGCTAAATTGAATCATTGGATAAAAACAAATTAGAAAACGTTTGATCTTAGCCATTGACACTGGGTCTTTAACATTTGAAAAAAAAACATAGCCCTCAATGGGCTCATGGTGCGACTAAATGTGGGCTTTTGATCTTCACTAGATCACATCAGCTGCTGTGATATGGTTTGTTCTTATCTCTAGGAGAACCTGTCTTTGAGACGATCCATGCTTGAATATTCACGAAAATCAATTTTATTGACTTGTTTCTTTAGTCAATTTGATTTTTTTATTGCAAAATTATCTATGAATTGAATGCAAAATTCTTGTCAAATTTTCTTGGTTTGGTGACAAATTCTTCATGATAATCATGTTTAGCATGAGATGGATGAAGGATTCAGCTCAACTTGGTCAACCTATGAACCATTTAGGCCAACACATTGAAGGAGAAAATCTCAACTAGGGATCTCCAAAACCGAACCAGACACCGAAAAACCGAACCGAACCGACACCAGCCAACAAATGGTCAAACCAAAGGTTTCGATTCAGTTTTTGCTTCCGGTGTCACCGAAAGATTTCTCTTTTGGTTTTGGGCGGGAGATGGGGAAAGAGAGAGGAGAAGAAGGTAGAGAAGAGAGATCGACATGGCGGAGGATAGAGAAAAGAATGGCGAGGAGGTTTTTCTTCTCTTCCTCACAAGAGACATGAGGAACAGGTTCCCGACGAGATGACAAAAAAGAGAGAGAAGAAGAGAGAAAGAGAAAAAGGAGTGGCGGAAGAAAATCTCTCGTGCTAAAGAATTTCTTCCTCGTGTGAGGGAGAGAGAAACATGAGATGGAGGCGGGATAGAGAGAGAGAGGGAGGGAGGGAGGGAGGGAGGAAGAGAGAGAGGGGGAGGGGGAGAGACAGAGAATTTAATGGCGCAAGGTAATGTAGCGGGGGGAGAAAAAAATTTGTTCTTCTTCTGCCCCAGGGGAGAGAAAGAGGGAGGGAGAGAGAGAGGGAGAGAGAGAGAGGGGAAGGTGAGAGACAAAGAATTTAATAGTGGATGGTAACGCACCCGAGGGAGAAAAAAAATTGTTCTTCTTCCGCCCTGCGAGAGAGAGAGGGAGGGAGGGAGGGAGCGAGGGAGGGAGAGAGAGAGGGAGGGAGGGAGGCAAGGAGGGAGAGAGAGAGAGGGGAGGGGGAGAGACAAAGAATTTAACAGTGGACGGTAACACACCCGGGGGAGAAAAAATTTTGCTCTTCTTCTGTCCTGAGAGAGAGAGAGGGAGGGATGGAGAGAGAGAGAGAGAGAGAGAGAGAGAGAGAGAGAGGGAGATATAGAGAGAGAGAGAGGGAGGAGGGAGAGTGAGAGAGGGAGAGATAGAGGGCAGAGAGAGAAAGATAGAGAGAGAGAGAAATGATTTTTCTATTTAGACTTTTGAGAGATGATTATCTAAAACTATGTTGTTTCTATTATTTCTTTAAATATTTTTAATAGTTAAAATTTATCTATTTAAGACTTTTATCTTAAATTCTTGATGTATTGTACAGTTGTTGTTGAGAAGTGTTAATCTATTATCATTCGTTTGTGGAACATATATTTATATATTTACATATTATAAAGTCACAAAAACCTTATACAGTTTATTTTCAGTTCAAACGACAAATCATAGAAAGTATAAGTTTAACCAAACCGACACCAAAAAATACCATCACCGATACTGAACCGAAGTAAGGTATAGGTTTAGGTTCTCACAAAAAAACTGATACCGACACCGGAACCGTAGAACCCTAATCCCAACCCTAGAGAATTGTTGAAGAAGCCTATAGAGTATGGGAGAGGAAGAAAAGGGAATACTAGGATTTAGCTCATTGATCACCACTCGTTGGATTCTTGGAGGTTCATCGGGACACGGTCTAGAGTGCCAAACATAGTCTATCATCTCGCATTCAACGCGTACCCTAATGAAATTATAAATAAAATCAATTCAGAATTTTTGCCTTTCTTGCCACTCTCTCTCTTCTCCTCTCTTTCCCGCTTACTCTCCCTCCTTTCCACGTCCGTAGGGTTGGGCGGTCCCGGTCACAGTCCGGTTTTTGGCACATCATTCGGTCCACATCCGAATTCGGTCTCGGTCTCGGTCCACCTCGGTCACGGTTCGGTTCGGTCTTAACTTCGGTCTCTCTTGACCATGGATATGCATACCTGAAAAGAGATAAATATATCAACATCTATTAATAAAAAAAATTCTTAGTAAAAAATCAGGTTGGGTTAAATTCTCCCTCTCAAAAAGCGGGCTGCTCTAGAAAGTGATAGGGTGAATTCTCCCTCTCAAAATGCTGCCAAACGGTTGCGGCAAAGATGGACTGGTAGGATCATATGTACTCTCTCTCTCTCTCCCCATCTCTCTATCGGGGTCAAGGATGAAGTTCTCTCACTCTCCCTCTACATAAAAATATAATCACGGTCCACGGAGAAAGAACTTGCAAAAAGATTAAGGGAATAAAAAATATATAAAAAAAATTGGAGCAAGAATAAATTCACACATCAAAGAATTGAAGCCCGTCAACGGGTCAACCCAAACCACGCTGAATCAATACTCATCTGACAGCTATTGTCAATAAAGGCATCCACAATTTGGTCAAGGGGCATAGCTTGCAGTGAAAAGTCGACTCTCCAATCTTCACTCTGCCTGCTGAACGAGATGCCATCAATTTAAGTGTGGTTTTTCCAGCCTTCACTGCCGACTCTCAACCTTCAGTGAAGTCAACTCACTATCTTGCTGTTGACTCAGGCGGCTGACAAATTTATGAAACCACATAGTTGACCATGGCAACTATCATGCTAGGTTGGCATCCCTCTCCTGACCTGCCTCTCAAAACGATGGTTTGATTTATTCTAAACATTTCTATTGCTTTTGTGTTCTACACCCATCCACATCCCAGCGCAAAGAGAGAGAGAGAGAGAGCTCAGGCTGGCGATAGAGCTGTGAAGGGCGCAGGGGAGAGAGAGATTACGATCACCCTGAGCTACATCATCAATAGCGCTCACGTGGTCTTCCTCACCGAAAGGGGACAGCCACGAGCCGTTACGTCGGCGGCGCCGACTTCCTCCTCCTCCTCCTCTGGCTCCTCTTCCAAATCTGCCGCCAATGCATGCCACGTCTGCTCTCGTTCTCTTCTGGATCCTTTCCGCTTTTGTTCCCTCGGCTGTAAGCTCAATCCTGAGATTACGATCACGTTGAGAGATAGAAATTTCCTAATCCCTGCTTTAATGCATCGGCTTAATAGATATTCTAGTCTTGAGTTCCTGAAGAAATATTTTATCATCATCAATTGTTGAATGTGCTAGATTGCAGATGGATATTACTCTACAAACAAGAGTTCATAGAACTTCCTCTACAAACAAGTCTACACAGATGCGTCCTTTTCGCCGGATCAAGAGTTGGTGATGTGAGATTTTTCTGCTTGGGCACCCCGCCTTCAGTTCGTGTGCGAGACTAAGATGGATGGGATCAGAATAAGATGTTTAGACATAGCCATGTAGGTAGGCGCAGTTCCCTGTCCTTTGGTTCTCAAGGAACAGAAAACAATGGGGTCCCGAGGCTGGATGCCCCAACGCCGTTGACGGCATAAACATCGCGCGGTTTTCCCTCCTTCGTCGTGTCTCCGTTACTTGTCTATCGTTTTCTCTCACGGGGAGCGGGCGTCCCGTAGCCTTGTGCGAGACTAACCTTCGGTTATTGCTTGGAGGTGTACAACAAGGGAAACCGATGATGTTGTGTTTCATCGCCATATCCTCCAGGCTGACTCGAAAACTGAAGCGGCGCTGTTGGAAGGAGGAAGGGGCCAAAGGCACGAATGATGAATGCGGGAATGCGGAATTGCGGGAATGATGCACGAATGATGCAGAATCTTCTTGCGGCATTTCACCGTCTTTAGAAAATTATTCGGTCCAGGACCGAATAATTTACAGGACCGGACCGAAACTGGACCGAGACCAATCTTGCCCATTTTGTGGGACCGACGGTCTCGGTTCGGTCCGGTCGACCGACATTCGGTCGGTCTTTGCCCTTCCCTACACTTCCGGACTTCCCCTCTCTCCTCTCTTCCTCTCTTTCCCACTCCCCTCTCTCTCCTCCACTCTCCCCTCTTTCCCGTTTAGCGTCCTCTTTTTTCCTCTCCTTCCCGCTTCCACCTATCTCCCCAGTTCCGGCCAGGAAGCATCCGACCGTCCAGTCCAGCGTCCACACGACCGTATTCTGCCAAACCCCGTTCAGGGACAAGTCCTCCCTCTCTCTGCCCAGTTCCTCGTCTCCCTCCTTCTATCTCTATCATGACGCACACACGTACAGTTCAAAATAAAATAAATGAACGTATTTATTGATCTTCATATTATTCAATTATCCGTTACCGAAATTACTTCCTCTGCCATTAAAAAAGAGTCTATAATATTAAAATAAGATTCAAGGATAGCCCCAAACTGTCTATCATTTAATTGAACGACCAGGATGGGGTGGAGGTAACTGTTTGAGTGAGATCTCCATCGATCGCGCCATGGCGGAAGTTCTCCGTCTCTCCAGTCGTCTTCCACCCTCGTCCCCGATTCGGCGATGGAACGGACAGCGATCGACGGGAAGAGCTTCCATCGTTTCATCCGCTCCTTTTTCATCGTCGTGTTCGAGTTTGATTTACTCGGTCGTCGCTGCTCCCGCCGCCACTTCGTCTAGTTGGAATGTTGAGGAGGAAGGAAAGACCGAAGGGGAGAATATCGAGGAACAATTCGTCGGCGATATGGTGGGCCCCGTCTCCATTGAGCTAGAGACTATTTCCGATGAAGAGCGATTCGATCAGATCAACAAAGAGGCAGAGACGCGCGGGGCGCCGTTCGTTGTGCTCTGGTGAGTCTTTTCTGCCGCATTATTATCCGATGGAGAGCTTCTAACAGGTGCCATTATGAAATACTTCGTCTATTTGTGATATTGAACATTATGTTTTTCGCTATGAACACGAATGCTTGTAGTCTGTTTTCATTTTTTATACAATTATATAAAGTTTACACCGCGATGAATTGTCTCATAATTGGATTATCTCGCGATAAATTTGCAGAGTTTTTTGTATTTTGCTTCAAACTATTGTTTTGTTCATGGGAAAGGCTTGTGATACGTTCCTCATCTGTCGAAAAGTGAATCTCTTGATGTATCGATTGGATATCATTTGGTAACATACAAATGCTTACAGAATCTATAGGGTTCCATCTTTGTGAAATCAAGAACTTCGGTCTTAATAAATGCAGAACCTCAACAATGGTGTCCTAATCTTCCTTTCCTTGGATATTTTTCTGTTACTGATGAAGTTTGGGGTTGTGCCTCTGCCCCCTTGTTGCCTATTCAATATATATAAAAAATGGGCAATAACATACCATATTCATTTTTCTAAAATAAGTCAGTCCAATATGCATATAATGACAAAAGGTGGGTCCCAGGTTCGCAATCTCAGCTTGATCTATTTTTGAATCCTTGTTGTTGAACTTGATCGCTATTTGTATGAGCTCTAAAGAATCCTTATTAAGCAGTAAAGATTAATCACAGAGGGCCCAATGTTACACACATGAATTCATCTCATCATATTTTGTATGCTGTAAGCATTGTGTTGATGATGTAAATTTTTAACTGTTCTCGCATTCTGATGTTTTACACGTCTAGGATGGCGCACTGGTGCAGAAAATGCATATATCTGAAACCCAAATTGGAAAGGTTGGCTGCAAGTTACCATCCAAGGTTAGAACATGTCCAAATTGTTTTTCAGTTTGCTTTTATTTGGATCACAATACTATAATTTGTGAAAATGTGCATTTTCTATGGCAATTGTGTCAAAGAGCTTTAGGCTATTATTTGAGTTCTTAAAATTAGAAATTCTTTCTGTTTTTTTACTGCTGGAATTGTAGAATTTCAGCATCTTTTTATTGGTATTTGTTGAAGTGCGCCTTATCACTTGGCCCATTAATTATTTCTAAACTCTCTAGAATACTCTAGAATTAGGTTATGGCCTATTTGCTAGCCCATTAAACCTTCTATTTAAACTTATCTCTTAGTTAACTGTAAGCAGTACCTTTGGGTGACCTATGGGGCATTATCTATTAGCTGATTTATGGATGTTTTCTCCATTATATGGTGTGAAAACCATTAGATGATTTAATTATATATTATGGTATTCAATTCTTTTGGCCTCTCCATCTGGTTTTCTGTTCAAGAAATTTGTGGCTTCTGCTATCTGAACAGTCCTCAAGTAGCTGAATAATAGAGGCTAACAGGTAGAATTACTTACTGGGCATATTGTTTAAATGAATTGGACTTGATATAAAAGTTGGTTTGCACTCCTTGTCTGGCTGTTATACTTTTTCAGGGAATAATGGTTGATGTACTTGTGGTAAATTTAGTAGATAAAATACACTTGACCCATTCATTTGTGCAATTAGAGTTTATGAACTTTTTCACCATCACAGAGGGTTTTCTGCTTTGCTTTAATGCAGTGTTCAGTTCTATTCTGTTGATGTCAACTCAGTTCCTCACAAGTTAGTGAAACGTGCTGGCGTTACTGTAAGACATTTGCATACATATTGGATTTTTATTACAATTTTGTAAATAGTAGAACGTGAAGCTGTTATCTTTGTCTCTGTCAGGTGCTTGATTAGCTATTTAATAACTGAAAATATGGCTAAAATTCATGATTATCTGTGTGGGAAAAAGGATGACGACTCATAATCAAATCGGAGATTATTCAAATTCCCCAATTTGTGCAAGAGCTTGAAGAAGTGGGAATGGCGATCCAGGTCAGACCCCTGATCCAATCTAAATTGCCATCATTCTGATTACCAAAATTTTGGCAACGATGATCATGGAGCTTTGATTGTGGGGAGCAGTCACCAAATTGCGTTATTGGCTCATTAAGAAGACAGCCATTTTGAAGAATATTAACTGAAGCACTGATAAGCTACTGGCTTAATATCATGGAATCAGGTGAGAACAAATATGGAGAATGGTGGTGGGACTCAGGAGGGTAATGGCATTGGGAGGGCAGCAATGGTGGGAGTGCCTCTGTGTGACATGGGAGGGTATGAGGAGGGCAACAATGAGTATACGAGATAGAGCATCTTTAGTTGCAGGTCATGCCTGGTCCTCTTGTGTGACCTGAGTATCTCGTGCAGCTTCGCCCAGTTCTTGGCCCAGCCCGCCATCGCCCAATTTAGGAAACCAACCATGCAGGAAAAGGAGAAAAAGTGCTCAAAAGAGAGAAAATAGCATACAAAACAATATCCTCCCACGTTGCAGTGCTGTAACACTTCTGCAGCTTACCACTTGACCAGCCTTGCCATTGACAAGGAAAGATCTTTTAAGGCAGCAACCTCTGCATACCACCTTGAGGAGACAATGGCTTCACAAAGGGGGAAATATTGATCGAACACCATCTGGCATGGAAGTATGTTGTTTTTATAGTTTTAGGTTTAGTCCTTCCTCTCTTTGTCTCTTAGGGTCATCTCGCTTTCTTTTTTACTTTACCCCTATTTTCTTGTCACTTAGGAGTTCTTAAACAATATAGATTTACCAGATGGAAATGCAGTTGTCTGGTATGGGTTCCTATCCGGGAACTTATCAGCATGTGGTTTTTGTTTTCAATTGAACAGGAGGCACATTTTCTAGCCTTACTCAGTTTGGTAACAGCTTAGTTGTAGAAGTTTATTGAAGAGCTTGCATATTTTTTGAACAAATGAGTTGGCCAGTATCTGATTGATTATTTCTCTTTTTTTCATGTTAAATTGGAAACCTCAACAGAGGATGCCAACTATTCAGGTAAATGGTGAATTTTGCTTTAATAGTTTTATCTTTCCTAGTGATCTTATCAGCATATCATGAATGGTGCAGATTTGGAAGAACTCTACAAAGCAAGCTGAGGTGATTGGAGGCCACAAAGCATGGCAGGTAGTAAATGATGTTCGTCAGATGATTGAAAATGCCCTTTTATCTTAATATTCTGTCACATAATATTACAAAAAGGCATTTAAAAGCATTTGAATATTGGAAATTGGATGTGAGATACCAACATGTGAATCATATCCAACTAAGGATCTCCAAATCCGAACCAAGTACCGACAAACCGAACTGAACCGACACTGTCGGTGTTAAAAAATTAAAAACCTAACGATTTGGTTTGGTTTCGGTTTTTGTTTCTGGTGAGCACCGAACCGTTCGGTTTTGGTTTGCTCTCTCTCTCTCAATCTCTCTCATCGTCTCTCTCTCACATCTCAGCGTCTCTCTCTCTCAAGTCAGCAGTCTTGATCTATGGGGGGGCAAAAAGGACTGCAGTTAGGTTAATCAATAAAAGTACATAGGCAAATAAAGATTAAACAGACAGAAAGTCTACTTCCACCTCCTCGTGTTCCAACCTGGTCCTTAATTTTGTTGGCTGGGGAGAGAGGATTTTGCCTATGCCAATCTTCATGATCGGAGCCCTCAAATACGATCCTGCAGAAAGTCAGAAAACTTCGTGTTGTCAAAGAAAGAGGAATTATTCTCTGCAATCTCACAAGGTAAGATGGTTCCCTTTTCAAATTTTTTTATAATCTGAACGCTGCAGTTGGCCTGATTGAGTTTCCTGAGGTTTACTCTTCGTTTGCGTAGTGGGAATATTTAAGGTTTATAGAGAGGATGTTATTCGGACTGGGGCTGGAGGTTAATTTGGGAGTTCCGCAGACATAATCCTTATTTCCATTTCAACCCATATGTTTCTCACTCTTGTTGGTTACACCCAAGTTTGGTCTGCTAAATTGATCTTACATAAATTTCTCATGATATCACGATTCAATAGCATGTCAACCTATCCCTATTGAATTATTGTTTTTATACAATTGCATATGTCCCTCTTCGTTAGATAGTTTTTCTCTCTTTATTCCTCTCGTGGAAGTCGTGAATTTTTTATCGTGGTGAGGGCACAAATAGCTGACAACAAAGTGGCTTGTGTGGGGAACATCGATCTGATCTGATCGAGGGGGATCATGATCAATGTAACGTTGATCCGATCCCCTCAATTAGTCAATTGTGTTGCATCAAAAATCAATCCACGAGGGTGTTAATCACTCTGTTGATGTAATAAGTGATCAGATTAAGACCCCGTGTTCTCCGTGTTTGATGTTCGGATATTTTTAAATATGTTATTTATTTCTATCTAACATAGATTATTTAAATTCTAGAAATTTAAGTCTACAATCATTGAGCATCAACAACTTCAAATGGATATCCCTCAAGATGAGGTAACTTATATTCTATTATTGTACACACTTTCATTTATCTAGTTTAATAACATTAAGTGTTTGATATCATCATTCATCTGTTGTTAGCAGATTGTTTTAAATAATGCAGAGACACATATTTCTACAAGTGTGAGCACTATGAATTCCTCCCAGCGTCGAAAAGACTCCCCGGCTTTGGTCTACTATATAAAAAATGACAATGGTGATTATTTTTGCGACATTTGTAAGCAAAGTACCCCCTTGAGAGAGTTGATAATAAAGAGAAATAAGACGGGAAACACTATGGCTCTATGGAAACACTTGGAAAAGGTTCATTAATCTATTTATATGGATCTCAAGCCTTCAAGTGCTTAAAATCCTCTAACCAATTTTTTTTCAAATAAAGTAAATATTCAAGGACTTAAGAGCTTACAAAGGAAAGATGCATTGATTTGATAATCAACACTGATACGGCCTTTGCAACCCTTGAGAATCCACAATTTAAACCTTTTTGTTCCTATTTTGCACAATGTGATGTGTCCCTTCCAACTGGAAACACATTACAACGTGACATCTCTGCGAAATTTGATGATGAAAAGGGAAAAGTGCAACAAGTGTTTCAACCAATTGAGAAAGTGTCAGTTGGACTACTACAACTCATTTGGCAATTCTTAGGATCCAATTCATTGGATTGATGACATGTGGAACCTTCATGAATGTGTTCTTGCTGTCCAAGAGTTGAGTGGATCTCATGGAGGTGCACACATGGCAAAAGTGTTGCATGAAGTGCTCATAGATTACAATTTGATGGATAAGGTAAGTTTTTTTAAAAAACTTTGAATACTTCTTTGTACTAAATACTTGTTTTCCTTGTTTGTATAGTAGTGCATAATCAGTGTTGATAATGCAAGCAACAATAAAATTATGGCAGCAATCTTAGAAAAATTGTTGAAGGGTTCTACGTCAAGGTTCACCAAGAATTATATCATGCCTTTCACGACCCATGTTCTTAATCTAGCCGTGCAACGTAGCTTAAAGGAACTTAGTAATGATGAGTAATATTCAAATAGTGAGGATGACGATAAACATATAGAGGGACTAGAAGCCATCAATCAAAAAAAATTTGGTGAGATTCTCCATAGACTTTGAAACTTATCATTACAATTAATCATTATCCTCAGAGGATTCATCACTATATGAATTTGTATGATGAGTTGGAAATGCCAAATAAAAATATTTTTGTTGAAGATGTCCGAACCAGGTGGAATTCAACATATGACATGATCGAAGCTGCTTGGGAAAAAAGAGAAGTGTTGAAGGTAATGGCGAGTGACCATCTAAATACTAATAAAGACAAAATTTTAGTTGAGGATGAAAAATGTGAGCTCTTAAAGGTGTTTGTAGATGAACTCTTGGCTTTTCGTGAGACAACTCAAGTATTTTCTAAGTCGAAATCAATTACGTCGCCACATGTATCGGGATTGTATGGACTTCTAGTTGAACGATTGTACTCATTAATTTTCGAGCTAGATCATCCTCTCCGAGATTTCATAGGAACAAAAATGAGTAATGACCTAGCAAAGGCACTAAGACACGCATACACGTCGATGAAGGAGAAATTATTGAAATATGAAATGTAGGTGAGGAGAAAGCCTATGTTTCCTATTGCCACAGTGCTAAACCCTAGATTCAAGTTGAACCATATTCCTCATGGTTAGCACAAGTTTTTTACAGAAACTTTACTTAACATGCTTGAATCAGTGTGTATCATAGAAGCTTCAAGTTCTATGCCGATTGATGATCTTCTAGCTTCAACGACTCACAAGCGTTAAAAAGTAATGATACAATTTATGGAGCGACAATCAAATAGAAGCACAACAGTCGTTGAGAAATCATTAAAGGTTGAATTAGAGGATTACTTGTGTGAACCTTGCATTGATTGCTTATGCGATGACTCATTACAGTGGTGGCACAAGAGAGGATCTAACAAATATCCACGCCTTTCAGTGCTCGCTAAGGAGTTTCTATCAATTTGTGCGTAGAGCTCCCTCTGATCGTCTTTTTTCCACAAGTAGAGGAATTCTCACATTTAGAAGAGGAAGGCTAGCGCCCGACACTATATCCGCTTTGATGACCTTAAAGTCTTGGAGTCGTGAGGATGTCACACGCGACGATGAAATAGATTCAGAAGTTGAAGAAAGAAAACTTGTGAAATGATAATTTGATAAAACTCTATTGTTTATTCTCTTAAAAATTTTAATTTGAACAATTTTTAATGACTAAAGTTTACCCATATCAGGCTTTTATCTTGAATTCTTGATATGTTAAATGTTATTAGGATGTAATGATCTCTTGTTAATAATATTAATTATGTTTAACTTCAATAATACATCACCAAAAGTATAGGTTTCACCGAACCGACACTGGATGATACCATCACCGACACCGAGTCGAAGTTAGGTATAGGTTTAGGTTTTCACAAAAAACCGGTACCGGAGAACCTTATATCCAACATACGAATCAATACCCTTAAATATTGGATGCAAGATACTAACAGGTGAATCATAGCCAACATACTCATTAATACTCCTCAAAAAGTGGGCTCATATTTGGCAAGCATTACTCTTGCTGTCATACGAGAATGATGTTTTAGTTGCATGCACATTCTAATTCAACCATGTATGCATGTTGTGCCCCACCCATTGAGCCATGCATTCCTATTGTGTTGATTGGACCATTCATGTCACAAGTTGTTGTTTAACTTGTATGCTTATCATGGCTATATTGTAGAACTTGTAATTTCATGTTTTATTTGCCTTCTTGGCCTCTTGATATTGAACCATCTTTTAATTATATAACATGCGTAACACCAAGTTATTGATGAGCCACACCAAGACATAGTATCATTTGATAGATGTAGTTCTACAAAAAAGATACATGCAATTGATCAATGAATCAAGAGAATGCTCAAATTTTTTTTGAGAAAATGTATAGTATTATTGTAATGAACATTTTTAAAGAAAACAGTGACATCATAAGTTTTGTTGATAGCTTCACCATGTTCTAATAATTGGGTTATTCAAGACCTTTTCAGCAAGTTCGATATAGTTTTATACACAATGGTGATCCATATAGTTTTTATACAAAGCATGAAGTTCTATATTTAATGTAAATCATTTTTTAAAAATATTTAATGTAAAGCAGAATGGTCATAAAAGATCCAAATTACCCATGTGAATTGAATCAGTTCTTTTGGCAATTGAGGTCTATTAAAAAAATCCACAAATCATTATTGTCTAAAAAAAACAACTATGATTCATGTGTCACAAAATACTTTCTAATAGAGAGTTTATTGAAATTGTTAACACAAAAATTAGAATGTGTTATAATGGTAATTTGAATTATCCAATAAGAAAGATGTGGGAGTACAAAAAAAGAGTGAAGGCAAGGCGACTTCAAAAGATACTCTCTATAGGCTTGTAGTTGTCTTATGTTCATAGATACATAATGCCTACCAAAGTTAAGTCATTGAGAAAGTGATAAATCTTTCTCAATAGCATCAACATATGTGATGAAAAAATTATTCTAAGCGATTGGGAAACTTCTCCTTATGAAAACCCATTAGGGCCCAACACCAACTTGTATCTCTTATGTAGCCCTATATGAGGGCCTCCTAAGGCATCTCGTATAATCTCTGCTTATTTTTCTCTTATGTTCATCTCACTTCTCTACATGATTTCAAAGAGTGAAAGCCTCTATTTGGAAAGGAGAAGATAATAAGAGAAGAAATATGTTCTGAATAGGGTTAAGACTATTGGGCCATACTTTAAAACTCCCTCAAGCTGCCCCAAAGGAGTCATATGTTGATGATCACATGGCACACATAATCATGCAAATGGAGTGGAGGTGAACCACTTGAGGGAAGGTTTGTGTGTCATTGATGCCATAGGCTTGGTTGAATATATGGGTTGCCAACCAAGCTATTTGATGATCCACTATACCATTAGGATTATACTTGACGTTAAATGACCTTTTGAGGTCATAGTATTGACCCTGGTTAGGGGGCACTTGATCAAATGTTTCGCAATTTGTCAATGCCTAATACTGGAGGTCCATGGTTTTCTTTCACTTGGATACTTGAAATGTTTCAAGATATGTCCTGGGTAGAGACTCAGAGGACAAATAAATGGCAAACAAAGGACAAGTTTGATGAAGGTGTTCAAAGGAAACATAGTTAGAGATAGGGTGTGTGTGTTGGGTACAAAGAAAACAACCTTATTTAAGGCCATCAAGGGATTAAGAATGTTAGGAGGCAAAGGTAGATCATTGATTAGAGTAGAGGATTTAGGAAGGGGCATGCATGGGAGAGATTCTAGCAGTGAAAACATTGTTGAAGAGATTGCATTGAAATCCTCATAATGGAAACTTGTGTGCAAAGAGTGAATAAGATATGGAGCATGTGGTCGTGGAGAGATAGACAGTCATGTTAACAAAAAACGAAGATGAGAACAAGGGGGTGTCCTTATGAAAGCAACATTAGTTGAGGTGACATAGAGATGCATGTCAAGGAAATATAAAACATAACCTTTATATGTAGGCAAATAGCCAACAAAGACACCTTTGAGGGCTTGAGGCCCAAGTTTGTAAAGAGAGGGGTTATGGTTGTGAACAAACATGGTGCAACAAAAAACTCAAGAGGGCAGTTATAAAAAGAGTGGTAAAAGTGTAAAGGCACTTATAGGGAATTGTGCCACCCATTGGATAAGATGTAAGGCTATTAGTGAGGTAAGTGATGATTAACAAATCATCTGCTTAGAGGTAATGAGTAACTATGTGAGTGATGTCAAACAAAGGGTGTTTTTTTCCCAAGACTCCATTGTGTAGGAGGTGTAGTGACAAGTGGTCTGATGGATAGTGTCACGATGGAAAAAAAAATGTTTGTAGTGCCTCTTGGAAAAATTCATGGGCATTGTGCTTGAGAATGTTGGATAATTTTGTCTAGAAATTGGCTAACTATGACAAGAACTTGGGTGTGGTCTTTGAGGAGATAAACATAATTAACTCTTAGTGCAATCATCAATAAAAAAATATTTTAAAGACAAAAAAATAAAGATTTTATTTTTATGGTCCCCAAAAATTACAGTGGACAAGGTCAAATGGACAAGATGATGGAATAGAGTCTCAAGTTTGGTAAGTGGAGTAATAATATTTATCTAGTGACAAGACTCGCATAGAAAGAGATAACCAAGAAAAATAATTCTGAATTTGAAAAACATAAGGATGACAAAGTCTATGATGCCACAAATTAGTAAAAGTAGAACTATTAAAAGTATTAAAAGCCCTAAATATGAGAGTATCCGACACAAGCTCATAGAGTTTGCGACCTTTTTCATGCCTAAAGAGTTGATTGTAAAGTTAACTTGGGTAATTTTTGTTCTCTACCTTAAAGTACAACACCAAGTTTGATAGACTTACTTGAAGTGGGCATGGACTGATGATGAGGGTTGAATATTTCAAAGAGTCAAGTTCACTTGAAGGGAATAGGGCGAGGCTAGCGAAGCTCTTGGAATCGGCTAATTAGTGACAAGACTGACAATGTAAAGAGGGATGCTACATCAGTGAAGTCAACTAACCCATGTGAATTTGTGTGGGTCAGATCATAGGTTTTTAGACTGTGATTTGACTATATCCCTGACCAGTTAGTGATGGGTATTATGTGGCCTGCAAGCTAATCACACTTTCATCTTTTGTTTATATTCATTGAAATGAACTTTTATTCATTATCATTCTTGTGCGATGTTTGCAATGAAGTCCATGAACATATGCAATGATCAAGTGAATTATGATGAGACCATAATACATCTATCACTGGTCTTTAAACATATGTTCTAAATATTCCTATTCATAGGATATTCGAGAAGGACATCGAATTATCCGAAAAGAATAATACTATCTTATCTGACTCATATGATGAGTATGGCTGATCTTGTGGCCATCGGTATTGAGACACCAAGGATAGATAGCGGGTGCTCTTTGGAGAAAGAGTTCACTGAATTGATCTGTATGAATCCCTGAATGGTATTATGCCAAATTATCAATCACGTTGATTCGTGTCACGGTTGTGTACGTGGTCCTTTGACCTGAGACATCAAAGACATCTTGTGGATGGATGATCGTGTTTTGATTATGACTTACGAATCTCTCACCACGGGATCTCCAAAACCTCATAGATTGGATATGACATGAAGTCCTTGAAGGTGATTGAGTGGTTAAGATGGGATCATCCACCCTCGGTATATGAGGAGATCGACTCAAGGAATGAGATGCGGTTAAATCCTTGGCCAAGGTAGTGGAAATATTAGAGAAGTTGTTCTCAATGATTTCCTACTCGCATCAGTACTAAATTGAGTAACCGATTAGGGTTTGACAATTAACCATACCCAAAGTCATTCATGAGTCTCGTGTGGATGAAGGATTACACGTACATGGTAACCAATGACGGCAAGGCTCCATGAAAGAGTTCTAATATACTCCATATCTCCTAGAGCACGTGGTGTAGCTTGACACCCACCGGGCTGGCAACTCAACCTGTTGATTGGGTTAAATCGATCCTTAGTCAATTAATCTATATGTTGATATAGTTAATTGATAAGGAAGACCAATAAGTGTTATTTTCTTGATAGAGTCATTAAATAGTGAGATATATGGACCTAGAGGGTCACACACATAAGGTCAATGGACGTCGGTGGATATAGACATAATAATAAGGGTTTTTGTGAAAATTTCACATTCCTAAATTCTATAAATAGGGGGAGAACGACCATAATAGTGATGCCCATGCAAGCCTAATGGAACTTCTCCTCTCTCTTCTCTTTCTCTCGTGGTGACGAGTGTTCAAGAGGAGATCCGACCCTCTGGAGACTGTGTGGATACTGCTAGAGGCCAGACGCTTGATTGGTTGAAGAACTCTTTCAAATGATCCATGTAAGTCTGAATTTTAATATATAATAGATGATAGGATCACCTAGAATAGATGATAAGATCAACTATTCTTGGTGCTTCAACTCTGTTGAATATTTTGATTCAACATCTTCCGTTGCAATAATTGTTTTGGTTGAAAACTTGGAGAGCTTGTTGAGCCTCGGATCCCAGCAATTAGTAGTTGTTGTATGGGAAGTAACAAGGTGATGATCAACTATAGGAGGATTTTCTCCTCATGGGACTAGCCTATGGAGTTTGGACATCTTTTTTGGATCTATCACCTCCACTGCATTAGATCTCACCTCCTGCTTTTGTTGTGTCTTGTATTAATGTGGTGTCATAAGAGATGAGAATTTTTTTTGGGTCAATAAGATTGATTTGATATCCATTTTGGATACAAGAATATCCAAAGAATATACCTTTGATAATAATAAAGGTTTAAAACAAGACAAAATAATTATGATAAATGGGAATTCAAGGAGATGGTAAATTATTATAATAATTGTACCATATGAAGAAGAGGAAGCCAAAGAAGAAAATTGAAGAACGATCACGAATTTTTTTGGAGAAAATCATGAAGGATAAAACAATATGATAAAAAACTTCCTTTTTTCCTCATGTAGACTTGTATTCTTGAATTATTTCTTTAGAGTTCTCAAAGGATGTCCATCTTCACTTCAGCTTCTCACGAACATCATGTAGACAAGACACCAAGAATCACACAAATCCTCAAATCAATGGTTCTCTCTTTTCTCCCTTTTTTCAAGAACACAAAAAATCCAATTTTTCAATGAAATATCTCTACTGATCTAAAATCGGGTTCCTCAATTTCTCTGTCCCATATTATTCATTAAACACACCCTATGCTTGATGGCCCTTCTCACCTTTTACTTGTATGACATTTGATCTGCCATCTTCACCATTTGACATTGACCTTCCCATAGATATAATATCAACTTAGACGCATGTATTTTTCTTAAAGTTTAATTTGCTTAAATTTTCAATCCTTGAAATTTATGAGAATCCCTCTTCAATTCACATTTGTGACTCAATCTGCATACCCTCACTCTTGTAGCGAGCTACACTATGATTTCATCATTTCATGTATTCTTAACCCATCTTGAAAAAAAAATCTAGAAGGAATTTGTTTAACTTAAAAAATGTATACTACATAATTTGTATAAAATTAGGCATAATATGTGCTAAGCGTATTGGAATCAAGTCTATGTCATTTGAGTATAGCACATATACAATTCAAATATAACTTAGCTATTTCAGGAAACAATATATAAATAATGGATGAACAATGACATATTCAATATTAAGTTAAAATAAAGATATAAGAATGATATTTATTTGACAAATTTAGAATAATCCTCATACAAGCATATTTTCATGAACCATGTAATAATTCTATATTCAATTTTCACTTTAATATGAAAAAAATCAGATGAAAATTCTCTTTAGATCACACACTATAGAGAAATTGACCCATTTTCAATCTTATCAAGGCACATAATTACTTATCTTTGTAGGACAATCAGACACCAGGGATCCTTTTTTTTTTAGCAAATAATTCATGACTCGCTCTTACCCTTTACTTTGGCTAACTTTGTATATACCCTTCTTAAATGTGTTGACTTTGACCTTTCTCTTCATATTTTGACTCTATTCAGAATATTGATATTTAATTAGTCTACCAGAATTTTTTTTATGTCATCATGAATAAGGTTTGGTTATGTTGAACGGATTTCAGTTCAGCGAGAACAACTTACATTCCAGACCTCCCAAGTGGAAGTCATCAGTGGTCAGGTATTTCATCATGATCATCATGATCGTCGTCACCATCATCTGTTGCTTCCTCGTTGTCTTTATCATATGGGTATTTCATCAGAGTGATTCACCGTCATCGTCTGTCACTCCTTTTCTTCTTGATCGCCATCTGGGTATCTCTTCTATTTCTTCTTCATCATCTGCATACTTCTCCTTCATCATCGACATCAACATCGTCATCATCTGCTCATTTCATCTCCTTCTTCATCTACTGTGTACTCCTTTATCATCAGCATCTTCATCATCTGCTCATTCTCATCATCGTCATCATCCGGGGCCTTTCTGTTCCATCATCATCATCTACGCACTTACTCATCTCCTTCTACATCATCCTCACAGGGGCACTTCTCGATCATCATCATCATCACACTTAATCTTCTCCTGTATCACAACCACCAGGGTGATCTTGTCATTATCATCACCATCACCATCATGGAGACAGCTTTTACTCTTATACGTTGTCATCTCCATGTTGTTAATAATATAATTATAATCTGCATGAGGAAGTAAGCGACCCTCCAACTCTGAGGAGCGGCAAGCTTTACCCGTCACCCTCACTGCCACGCTCGCGAGTTGACTTTTCTGGCATCTACTCAATCAGGGGGAGACCAGACGCTGGGACTCTGACAGCAGAGACACTGGCAAGGGAAAGTTAATGCAAAGCACGAGCATCCCCCCCATTCCACTCTGCATGCCCAAATCAAGTCTGCTTCCCTCCTCTGACCTCTCCTCGGTAACAATGAGCTATTCCCTTCACGGGCATCTCCCTCTCATCCTTCCCCCTCTATTAATACCCTATCTATCCCTCCTTATTCACCCAATACAACAGAGATGTCCCCTCTCCTTTCAATAGCAGTATTGCTCTCCCTCCAACTACTATCGTCGCCGGAACTCGCCAGCGGCAGGGTAACGCCGCCGGCGGTATTAGGAATCCGCCCGGGAGGCAAGAAAGGAAGTTCTTTCGGGCGGCAGGAGGTGAGCGGTTGCATGCCGAAGGAACTCCTGCCGCCACCGTCGGCGCCCAGTCGGTACGCCAATTATCACGCCCTCGGGTTCGTCTTCTGCTCTCCTGCGAGCAACGGGCAGCCTTGAGCCTGTGGATCACTGTAGAAGTCAATGTGCTACTCCACTCCTAGAGGAGATGATGCTCCTTGCGGATAGAAACACCCTCTCTACTCTCTTTCTCTCTCTCTCTCTCTCTTCCTCAACCGCCACAATCATCGTCACCATCACTATCATCACCATTATCATCATCATTATCATCATCTTCACCATCATCATCATCTTCTCTTCTACTTGATACTCCGCCAAGAAGAGTCAGAAACCAGACAAAGAGAAACACTTGATCAAAGTTGCAAGAAGTGGAGGAAGATCGAAGACGTACTCCTCACAGAGAACAGAAATGGATGAAAAAGTTGATGGTTATGATAGGTTATGTTCAATAAATGATACTTGGAAAAATGATCCGTCAAATAGTTCTATAAGAATAACTGCAAGAACAAAAGCAGGGAATCTATGGGCTTCAAAGTAGAAAATTAATGGTAAATAAGTACACAGAACTACACGAAGGATGAGTACGAGTTCCCATGACTTAGTCTGATTTCCATTATCCCCATGATTTAGAAAGAAATACCAATGGACCCATGTGGACCCGATAGGCTAGTAGAGGCCCAATCACACACGTCAAGCTAGAGGGGTAGATGTCAGGTGTATCGAGCTTTTTATAGAGAGTACCATATAAAGATTTTCTCAAACACTTGTAAATATGCCAAAGCAGCTACGACGATATGACACGCAGAGCTGTGGTGAGGTCTTTGACTATCCTGCCCTTACATAATGACATTTCACCTCAATACACATGGTGTTCGTAGAATCTTGCATTTCCATGAAAAATATTACCACTTTATTTTCATAATATATTTGCATAGGAGTAGAAAAAGAAAATTATAAGAATTTAGAGATTGAGTTGCCATTGCTAGTATGGCACTTGAGATCTCGAACAAGGCATGCCATTTTTTTCTTACTATGCTGGATGACAAGGTTTTCCTCAAGATATGTGTAATAGTTAGAAGACGATTCCCATCACCCTTGTACATAAACTGATTTTAATTACACCTTAGCTCAAAGATGTGCATGCCACCCATTTGAAAGTTCTCGTCATAGCGCCTACTTGAGATACGCCAAAATGTGTGATGTTCTTAGCTAGTAGAGTAGTAGTGGCTCATGCTTGAATTTTCTAAGAATAATCGCAATGTAATCAATATTATGGTGAGAGATTATGAGATGGATCAACTTTCCACTTAATACAACAATACATGTGGATTTCATCAATGATGAACTCGATTACACGTGTTTTCCGTCGTTGTTGTGTGTCGATTTCATGCAATAAAATTTATATTTCCTTAGTATAATATAGTATAGTATAAGCAAGGGTTGAATCCAAAGGGAGCTGAGGTAATGAGATTAGACGTTCAAATGAAAGGTGAGAGAGCATGGAAGAAGTGCGAGCGTAAATGGGACATGTAAAGATGAATATAAGCGCTAACTTTTAGGTTTTATTTTTAATTAAGAGAGAAATCAGAATGCAAATGGAAAATTAATGTAAAAAGAAATGTAATAAGGATGAGATGATGGTAAGGTGAGAAGAGTGGTCGGTGGTAGCGACGGATCGATGAATCAACACGCAGTGATAGGGAGAGAGAGTTTGAGCATGGATGATGTCAAAGCCACTACATTAAAAGAAAATAGAAAAGAATACTAAATGGAAAAAAAAAACTTTACTATGTACAGAGATGAACACAAGCAAGAACTCAATCCGGATCGTTGCATAAACCCCATCACGAATTCAAAGATGATCGTTGGTAGTCAAGAATTGATTTCTCCCTATTCTCTCAACGAAATCTCACTTTCAAACACTCCTTGGATGCAGAAATTGATCAAGAAGAGAAGGGAAGTAAAAGATTCAAGAATTGTGGTGTCTAGACAGTTCGATTACTTGACAAACCCAAGAATGATTTACATCATCGAAGAACATCTTAATTTATAGGGAGAAGTGGGCGTAACCGTTGGATTCAGCATTTAATCTTCGATCAACGTCTCTGATGAAACGCATATATACAAATTGTTATGCTTAAATTGTATTCGCTGGATCGAAGATGAACTGCCGAGATTTGGTCACGTCGCGCGTGAAGAAGAAAATCGTGAAATGCTTGCCGTTTGATCTTTGGTCTAATGCTCTACATGCATTTCGTCGGTTTTAATCTCAACCGTTATAACTCCTTAGGTGAACGGATGAGACTAAATTATTTTAAAATGATTCGCTGATGAACCAAAGTGCACCACGTACCCCTTCACTTAAGTGACGATCGATGATTGCGATTAAATTGTGCGATCGGATGCTTCACACGACGCCACGTCACTGACGGAACAAATCAATGATGTCGTTAATCGCACACTAATTTGTGTCAATAATAAAACCAAATTTACCAATTTAATGATTTAATCACGAATTGAAGGGTATAATGGTAAATAAGGGTTTAATCCATGGAGAAATAACGGATTTTCGAGAGATCTTTTGGAATTTGATCAAATCGGACGATGAATTGGTGATAGAAATTAAGAAAAATGGTAGATTTAGAAAGATAACTCAAAGACGAATATAAGAATAAAAAATCACTCGATTTGGATAAGTATTCGTGGAGAAATCAAAGAGCGAAGTGGAGAGAAATTTCTGAAAATCGGAAGAACGAAAAACTGAAATTAAAGACTAAATTAAACTAAATTACGATCCTAAATTACAAATTGATGATATATGAAAAAATATTAGAGGGAAAACACGTATTCTAACCTGAGATTGCGATCGAAATGATCCAATTAATCGCCCAATTCAAGGCATTTCATTTCGCGATTTCGAAAATGATCGTATGTGTTCAAGAGACGAATTCTCCTTAATCGATCGACAAAATCTTACTTTTAATCACTCCGTGGATGCGGAAACGTGTCTAGAAGATATTAGAAGCGAGAGATTCAAGGATGGAAGGGTGTAGATAGATCAATTTAGTGAAATCATCCAAGAATACATCAAAATATCGAAGAACATCTCAATTTATACTGACTTTGGGCATAATTGTCTGATCAGGCGTTTCATCAGCGATCAACGGCTCCGATTGATCGCATTAATGTGAATTGTTACCGTTAAGTCCCGTCCGTTGGATCGCAGATGGAGCGCTCAAATGAAGCCACGTGATCGCGCGTTATAAAACGCTTTGAAACGCCGTCGTTGGATCTCGATCAGACGCATCAGATGCGTTTTCTCGCGATTTAATCTCTACTGTTATAACTCTTGCGATCAACAGTCGAGATTAACACGATCCGGTGGACCCTAATTTCGTCACGTGTCCAATCGATTTAAGTGAAGATCAACGGCCTTTAAATCTTCGCGCGATCGGACGCTTCTCACGATGCCACGTCCCCTCCTCGCCTCGACCGTCGATCGCGATGCAATTGAACGGCTTTGATCGCGCTAGGTCACCTGCGCGTTATAAAATATTCGAAAAAATCAATTTTTAATTAGAAAAATTTATTTTAAATTCCGCAAAATCCTTAGAAATTTATTAAAAATTCAGAAAAATTAAAAAAAATTCTAGAAAAATCCCTAAAAATTAGGAAATTCATAGCTTTCAAAATACAAGTCCAAATTAATCTAGATTTCGTTAATGGATCAGAAATTCAATTATCTATCATTATAAAAAGTCGAAATATTTAAATAACAAGAGAAGAAATTATTATTTCAAAAATACACTCATTTCTTCTTGAAAAATAAAACTTAGAAAAATAAATGGGTGTATATAAACATTTTCTCTTATTATTTGTCATAAAAACCTAATTATAATCCCAAATTTAGATGGGGAATAATCTATTCTAAAAATATATTCTTAATTATGCATAATTATCCCTATTTTAGTGCATTTTGAGATTATAACCTAAAATTGCATAAAATGATAGAAATGCACTCAAAGTATGATAACATGCATACAAATGGAATGTGTTATGCCTTAATTTGTATTAACAATCATGTATTATCATGTTAAGATTGCATGTTATCACACCCCCCAACTTAAATGATTGCTAGTCTCTTAGCAATTTTAATATAGAATCTCCCTAGAAAGTCCTTTCCACTTCTCAATCCTACCACTAAAGAGGTGAAATGTATAAAGTATGATTACTCTTCCTCGTAGTGTGGACCATAGTAATCTAAATTCCATTTCTAGGTTGACTTCTTTAGTGCATATTAGGGTAGTGCTCATCGGCTAATGTTCGAGTCCAATTCTCAATTCTTATCGAGGTGAGCATATCTAGGGTTTAATGCTATGGGGATGAAAAGATCTTTACACTCTCATGAGTGAAAGCCCCTTTAGGGTGGTAGCTTAACCTAAGAAGGGGGGGTTGAATTAGGTTATGTGTAATTTTTATGAAGTTGTGTAACTTTTCTTAATCTACTTAGATTCGTTGACTTAGTCACTCACTTCTTGTCCTCTCAATTGCACCGGATATTATTGTACTGGTTGGGGGACCTACTGTCCCTTAATCCAGTCCTGAGTACTATTGACTCGGAGCCTCCTCCTCACCAAATAAAACCTAATCCTCTCACCACTCAAAGGGCGAAGGACAATGTTTAGATACAAGGTTTTAGATTTGCCCCCTACGGAAAACCTAACACTCACCTTTACCTGTCCCAACGGCACTACCCACTAGGCCTTGACCTCCTCGGCTCCTAGACGCCCTGACTCCCTCAGGCCGATCTCCACACAATCGCTCGTCCCTTCACGTCCTGTCGTGCCTCTTCTGCTAATGCCGCCGACTACCGGTAAATTGAGACCTCGTCTTCCGGCTTCACTCGGTCTTCCCGTCCCCCACCTATAGACTCCTTCTCGTCCCAACGAATGAGATGCTCATGTCCTCTGCGTATGTGTGAATGTAACTACTACTAACTAAGTAGATGAGTTTTCTGACTTCTGCTGACTCTGGGTTGACTTTTGACCTAGAGTTGACTTTATGTTGACTCGGGTTGACTATTGACCTAGAGTTGACTTTCTAACAATATATTGACTCTGAGTTGACCTATGAGATAGAGTTGACTTCTCTAATATATATTGACTCTAAGATGACCTATGAGCTAGTGTTGACTTCTCTGCTAATACACTTTGACTTTGAGTACTAAAATTTAGTCTTACCAATAATGATTGACCTTGAGCACTAAGGATTGACTCTCTAACCTTCTTAAGACTAATCTGTACTGACACAGACGATAAGATTGATAAATTAAATTGGCGAAATCTGCAATTAATACGATCACTGAAATAAGCTCACTGAAATAAGATCACTGAAATAAGATCACTGAAATAAGATCACTGAGATACACAGTAGGTAATATCATAGAAATAGAAGTACTGTAAGATATAGCTAATGAAAACAAATAAATAATATCACTGTTCTATTCAATTTGCAAAAATGCAGATAAGACTGAAAATAATTATGATACCCTCACTGACGAACTCCAAGTTGAAATTACCTGCAACTGTAAATGTTAACTTGATAGAACAATCTGATGACTAACAGTGTAGTTACAACTAAGGAAATACACTTGGCAGAAGAAAATATTCTTTAACAATTTACCATTTCTGCAAATACAACACTGTGGTGTATTCCAAATCTAATTAACAGTACTTACCGAACAGTAAATTAATCACAGTCCAAACACCAAGTCAATCTGTAAATAACTCAGTCCACAACACTATTTTTAATGCAACAAATAGAGATTAGATGTAATTCAGATTAATTAAATTAATAGCTATTTGAAACCTGATAAATCTGAAATTGAAGTACAGAGAGGATTTCTATGAGCCTAAGGGATTAGTGTAACCGTAACTTAAACACACAAGAAAAACTATTGATTTGTATAACGACAAGTTTGAAATATGGTAAACAAAAATCAAACGTAACAACGAAACTAGGATTAATGAACTTAACGGTTAAGAAACTCGAGTTCAACAATTAGTCTCAAGGAAGTAATACTAGAATCCAGAAAAACTACTGACTGATTGGGATGAAATCTACGCAAGAAAACGGTGAGTAAACCGACGAGAGAAGAGATACGAAATAAGCGAAGAATAGTTAAAACACACTGTTAACAAAAAAACAAAAATGAGAAACCAAAAATAAAAGCGTTTTCTAGTTGAAAGAATCCCGAAAAACTACTTCTATGGAACAACGTCAGAAATCTGACCACACTGGGTTTCGTCTCCCACTGTGACGATGAACTGAAGCACCTATTTCACTTTCGTCGGAGAGGGTTTCGTATGCTGTCGTTGGGTGCTTGTTTTTTCCTCGCTTTCTTTTGCTTTCTATCGGGATTTCAAACTTTGAGCTTTCTACAAAAAAGGCGTTAACCCTAGAACACGGGAACCCTAAAGCTTTTAAGCTGTCTAAGAGAAAAAATAGTTACGATACTACCCTGAGATTTTTTTCTTTTATATGTATAACAGTATTGCGAAGCCTATATGTATATTTATATCTATATGGATATATATACATCTATATATGCTAACAACATTAATAACTGACTTAGCTCAGCTATGATGCATCTGTGAATTTAAATGTTTAGCTCAAAAGGAGAAGATATGCAAGATAGAAACATCAATTAATGAATGATAAGATAGCTACTGCTTGGGGCAGTAAGTTCCTGAAAGCAAACACAAGTCTTCATGAAAACATCAGTCAGTTAGTGGGAAATAATTAGGGTATAATATGACATAATAAGATCTGACATTCATGAAATTATTTAAGGATGAATATACCTGAAGATGTAATAATAATAACATAACTAAGAATGAAAAAGAAATTAAATTCTTTCCCTAATCATTTATACATCCATTCAATCGATGTATACCATCAAAACTAATTCTCTAACAATGAGTAGATATAATTCCTTACCCTCTCCATAGATACATCACTCCTTCTCTCAAAATGGAGGCTACTTAGTGTATTAGAATTCCCCTCATCTTACCTTCCTCAAAAGAGTGCAATTGCAAAGGTATTCCTATCTTTGGGATGTAGCGTGTGAGGTGGTTGAAAGAAAATTAAAAGACACTATATCTAAAGGAATGACATGGTTAAAAGCAAATATGTATGTAAACAAAATGGATTTTTAAAAGCAAAGGTGGTGCCACTTATGAAAATTTTAGCTCCCAAAGGATGTGGATGATGATGGACGGTAAGGATAGATGGAAATGGTAGAGATGGTGGTGGAAGAAGAGAAGATATTCCTCTAACTTATTCTCCTTCTTTTCACTTCTTCTATTTCTCTCTTTTTCTTTCTTTTTCTCCTTCCTTTTTCCTTGCCTCTTTCTTCTTTTTTTTTGTAACAATTTTTTTTTTCTTTTTCAAAGATACTTCAAATTTTCAAAAGAATTTACACAAAATAAGGATATGGAGGAGTTTTTCATGGATTTTTGAAGAGAGTCTACCAAAATGTGAGGTGTAATGTTTGAAGGGATATGTTCATGTGAGAGGAATGTGGAGGAGATGTGATGGATGTGTGAGTCACTTGGGAGTGTGATTATCATAAGTGAGGCTGAAAATGGGTGTAATAAATTAACTGAAAAAGGAAAATTGGAACTAAATGCCTAATAGGGCAAAGATAGGTGCCTCAAAAAATTATGGATCATTGCACTCTTTTATGGGAAAGTTCAGAAGCGAGGAATTCCCACACTAAGTAGGTTCGGCTGATGTAAGGTAGGGGATAGGAATTTTTCTTGAACTTCACTCAAAATCTCTCCATTTCAATCCCATAGCACTTCAACCTTTTGATTACTCATTTTTCCTCGGTGCCCGTTAGATACCCAACCCCAAAGAAGTCAACCACTACGAATAATCTCATGGTTTATCTAGATCACTTGGTTTAATTACTCAAAATGTAATTATATGGGCTATAAGGCCCTCACGTCTACATCTCTAGTAGATAGGATCTCAAACTTTCAAGACTTCTAAGGTAGAGAAGAGTGGTAAAAATTTGGAAAATAGGAGTTTTTAGAATTTAGAATTTTAAAATTTTTGAAATTTTTTTGAATTTTTTAAAATAGGAGTCTTCACCCCCCCCCCCAACTTAAACTCTTCATTGTCCTCAATGAAATTACTATGCTTATGAAGAAATATAGAAAGAATACCGATCATGGCATGAAAAAGATGATTAAAATGTGAGGAGAAAAGGGTTTAGAAAAACTCATTTGGGCTTTCTGATGCTTGTTCGCGAGATTTCTTGCGCGTGCGCCTTTCATAATATAATTCTTCGATGATGTTTTTATTCTGAAAAATAAATAAAAGAAAAACACAAAAATGATAACTTTAGGTTGCCTCCCAATAAGCGCTAAGTTTAACGTCTTCAGCCATACTCATTTAAGCTCATATTCTCCAAAAATTGATGTGATTATTATGAATGAAAGCTCGATGCATGATAAGAAAATTCTATTTTCTTGCAGGTGACGCGGGTGACGTGAGGCATTTGATTCGTGGACTTAATCAATGCCATTAATCTTTAATTAAGTCAAGAGGTGCATGAAGCATAACGATTCATCAGTGAATCATTTTATTTAATGCGTGGGAACTCAACCATTCATCTGAGTTATAACGGCTGAGATTTCTTGCACGTGATGGACTCTTGTGGACACTTGTACACATCCAAAGCAACCGATGAAGATCAAACGATGGCAATTACATGATGTAGTGTAAACGCCATAACGTGGCAAAATTTGGAGGTCTAACAACCACAAATTGAAGGTGAGGATTTGACTCTAAGTTTTTCATCTGGTTCATTAATTGAAGATCAATCGCCAGATCAAACATTCACACCCAATTTATACGCTCCTTTTTCGACCATGTAAGCCATTCTTGGGTGCTTTGATTAATCGATCCGTTGGGACATCCCATTCCTTAAGTCTCTTATTTTTTTCCTCTTCTAGACTCATTTTCGTGTATGAGTGTTTGAAATCAAGATTTTTTCAAGAGAATATGGAGAATTTGACACTTGAACTCCATTTTTTTTTTCAAAATGTAGAATGAAAAGCCTTGATCGAGTAATGAGTTGGATCATTTCAAGCACGATTTTGGGATAGATGAAGCGTTTTCTTCCTATAACATTAGATTTCAATTTTGAACAACAGATAAGTCACATTTTACAAATTTTATATGTTTTCTCTCTCTACGCGATCAATTTTTCTACCTTGATTTCTAATAACAAGAAATTTTAACATGCAATTATATGATAATTAATGCAAATTAAGGCATAAAACATTTCATATTTATGTATGTTATCATACTTTCAGTGCTTGTCTATCATTTCATGTAATTTTAAGTTATAATCTCAAAATGCCCTACTTCGGGGATAATTATGCATTTTTAAAGAATATACTTTAGAGTAGATTACTCCTCTATATATTTGCGATTATAATTGGGTTTTAATGTTAAATAATAAGAAAAGGTACTTTTTATATACTCATTTATTTTTCTAAGTTTTAATTTCTAAGAGAAATAAGTGTATTTTTTAAATAAAAATTTATTATCTTGTTATTTAAATAATTTAACTTTTTAGAATGATAGATAATTTAATTTATGATCCAAAAAAAAAAATTTGGATTAATTTAGAGTTGTCTTTTAAAATTTTTGAATTTTCTAATTTTTAGGGATTTTTCTTGATTTTTTAAAAAAAATTTATGAATTTAATTTGATTTGATTTTGAATTAAAATGAATAAAAACTTATATTTTTATATTGCTGATGTGGCAGGTATGTGGCACGGACAAAATAGCCACGCCATGTAGCGGCGTATGAGAAGGCCATGTGTCACACACGTATACATGTGTGCACGTGTGATTAATGAGAAAGCACCATTTTCCAAATTTTTGCTATCTCCTTAATTACCCAACACCTATATACCCATCAAATCACTGGATTTTTTTTCTTGTAGGACTATTTTCTTCTATTTTTATGCTTAGGTGACGTGGCGGCATGTGGAGCGTCCGATCGAGATATTCAAATCACGATCGCCGATCGTAACTTAAGTGAGGGTTACGCGACGCACTCCTATTGGGCGACAATTTGTTTTATCACATTTTAATTTCAGCCGTTAATATAAGGAGTTATAACGGTTGAAATTAAATGAGATTCAAAGTGCTTGATGGACACGTAAAAAGATGCATCTAGATTGACAGATCAAGATCAAACAACGAGCGTTTAACGAGTTTCTTCTTCATGCGCGACGTGGCAAAAGCTCAACAGTTTATCTTTGATACAACGGAGATAACTTAAGCGTAACGATTTGCATCCAAGCATTTCATTAGAGCCGTTGATCGAAGATGAAACACAAAATTCAACAGTTATGACCAAATTTCTCTATTAATACACATGTTCTTCGACGCAAAATGTATTCCTAGATGTTTTTGAGTAATCAAATTGTTTAGACACCACCATCCTTGAATATCTTGTTTTTTTCTTTTTCTAGACTCATTTCCGTGTCCAAGGAGTGGCTGAAAGTGAGATGTCCTCGAAATAATAGGGAAAATTCGCCACTTGAATGCAGACGACCGTCCCAACCGTCAAAAGCTCTCATGAGATTGGAGTTCATTCCACGGTCCACCCTTCTACGAGACTTGGAACAATGAACAGACACGAAGATCTCCATGAAGAGCGGTTATAATTGTCATATTATTACAAGTCAACATGAGATTGAAGAGACCACATATCTCCATCACGTGAAGATTACTTCATTAAAGGAGCATTACCGAAAAGATCTTCATATTTCCGCAAGGGAAACTACCTCCGTCTTGAAAGCCATCCACGAGTTCACCCAAGGCATGACTGAAACTTTCCACGAGGCCTAAGAGCGACTTAGAGACCTCACTAGGGAATGTCCACACCATGGAGTGTTTAACCATGAATTAACGCAAATATTTTATGATGGTTTAGGCCCACAAGATAGATATCTTTTAAATGCCGCAAGTGGCGGCACCTTCATGAGAAAATATGAAGACGAAGCTATGGAACTCATCGAGACAGTGGCAGAGAATAGCCACCACAATGCGGCTAAACCATTCGGAAGAGGTGCGATGCCAAAACGACAGATGATTGACGCAAAATTAGCAGAGACGGGAATGCTCCTTGAAAGAATTGACAAAATGGTAGAAGTCTACAGCCTACTACTGGACCGACTGGACATCAGCAATGGTTACGAAGCACTCACCCCCGTCTCACTCCAAGAAGCATCATCGTGTGCCAATTGCTCAAGATTAGACCACGTTGAATTAGATTGTCCCGTAATGGCAATCCAAGGGCAAGGAATGTTCAGACAGGGTCCATCAAGAGGACTGACTCAATAGGGACAATCGAATTTTCTGGGTCCATACTCGAATTATTATAATACCCAATGTTTTTAATAACAATTCTTCTCAGCATGCAGGCTTTAGGAGGAACAACGATCAACCATATCCTTCATCATACAACGGTCAATGACAGAACTAATCGATGCGGTCATTAATTGCACACCGATTCGTATTAACAATATATCCAAACTTACCAATTTGATGAACTTAATTCGAATTGAGGAGTATAATGGTAAATAAGGGTCAAATCCACAGGGAAATAAGGTATTTTCAAGAGATCTTTTATAAATTGATCAAATCGGACAATGAATTGGTGATAGAAAATAGGGGAAATGGTAGATTTAGAAAGATAACTCAAAGATGTATCCACATAATCAAAAATCACTCGATTTGGATTAGTAATCGCGTAGAAATCAAAGAGCAAAGTGGAGAGAAATTTCCAAAAATCAGAAGAACATAAAACCAAAATTAACGATGAAATTAAACTAAATTACGATCCTAAATTACAAATTGATGATACATTATCAAAGATTAGAGGGAAAACACGTATTCTAACCCGAGATAGTGATCGAAATGATCCAATTAATCGCCGGATCGAGGCTAGTCATTCCGCGATTTTGAAAACGAGCATCGGTGTTCAAGAGACGAATTCTCCTTAATCGATCGACAAAATCTCACTTTTTAATCACTCGTGGACGCGAGAACGAGTCTAGAAGAGATTAGAAGTGAGAGAATCAAGGATGGAGGGGTGCAGATAGATCAATTTGAAGAAATCATCCAAGAATGTCTTACAAAATTGAAGAACACATTAATTTACAGGCGAATTGGGTGTAAGTGTCAGATAGAGGCGTTTAATCTTCATCAACGATCCACATTAAAGGCGTAAGGGCAAACCATTAAGATTAAATCTCAGCCCTTGGATCGCAGATGGACGCTCCCGATGATGCCACGTGTATATACGTAATAAAACGCATGAAACCGTCGTCGTTGGATCGCGATCCGATGCTCCTGATCCGTTTCATCGCGATTTAATCTCGACCGTTATAACTCCTTGAGATCAACAGTCGCGATCATTTCACTTAAGTCCCAATTAGAGCACGTGTTTGATTTGTGATCCAGTGGACTTTGAATCCATCGCATCAACGCGCGATGATCCACGCGCTTTCGATCCAATGCTTCGCGTTAATCCATGTCACATGAAATTAAAACTGAAGAGTGGAACATAGTCCCACACGGTAAAAATAAAGGGAACTCGCTGGGTATATAACCTCGGATTTAAGCGGTGAGCTTAAATCCGATTACGGAGGCTTATATGTACTATAACCCTAATATTACGAGTAAATATAAATATGCACACGTGTCACATCCGCACCACGCAAGCGCTCGCGTGGGTTCGTGTGGCTTTGCACGTGGCCTTGCGTGCCACGTCGCATCCACGTGGTTCCGCGCAAAATTAAACCCCCTTTTTATTCTTTTTTAAATTGTTTTAAACAATTCAAACTCAAAAATTGATTCAGAAAAAATCCTGCAAAATCTCTAAAAATTAGAAAGTTCATAAATTTCAAAATACAACTCCAGATTAATCCAGATTGTGTTCATTGGATCTGAAATTCAAATATCTATCGTTATAAAAAGTCAAAATATTTAAATAACAAGAAATTTAATTTCTTTTTCAAAAATACATTCATTTCTTTAAGAATTTAACTTTAGAAAACTAAATGAATGTTTATAAAAATGATTTCTCTCATTATTTAACTTTAAAACCCACTTATAATCTCAAGTAAAGATAGGTTATAAAATCATTTATCTTTAATTCATCATAATTAACCCTAAATTAAAGCATTTTTAGATTGTAACATAAATTTGCATGAAATGATAGAAATGCACTCAAAGTATGATTGCATGCATATAAATGGAATGTTTTATGCCTTATTTTGCATTAATAATCATGTATTATCATGTTAAGATTGCATGTTATCAGTCAGCAACAACACCAACAACCCTATGCAAATCAAAGACAGTCATCATTCATTCCGTAGACGCAACTGCAAGCTTATACACAAGCTCCACGTCAGACTGCACCGGCATCAGATCTGATCCTCAGAGCGATCTCGCAACCAATGGAGAAAATGACGCGGATGAATTCGCGCGTAAAGGAAATACAGGACTTTGTCAAGACGAAAGTCTAACAAATGACTGATAAGAAGGGTAAGCAGTTATCTTTTTCTGACCAACTACTCTCAGAGGCCACAGCCAACCTAAGGAATTAAGGGCCCTCATCGAGTGAGACACATAACATCAACCATGTACACGTCGACGAGGAGGCTGTGAAAACGGCATAAGCAATATCGAGCCTTCAGAGTGGCAAAGACCTACCGGATCCATACTAAGATCATCCAATCCACCAAGGCTCGATTGATGAAGCAACACCAATTATCATGGAGCACGACACTTATTTGGAGGATGAGGAAGAACAAGCCAAGGCCGAACCTAACCCTAATACATACAAGTGATAACATGCTAATTAGACATGATAATACATGATTAATTATGCATATTAAGGCATAAAAGATTACATTCCTATGCATGTTATCATATTTATAAGTGAAAAAATTATTATAATCTCAATATACATTAATTTACGGTTAATTATTATGAATTAAAGATAAATAATTTTATAAGCCACCTTTACTTGATATTATAAGTAGTTTCTAAAGTTAAATAATGAGAGAAATCATTTTATATACATTCATTTAATTTTCTAAGTTTTAAAATCTTGTTAGTTGTTAATTTTTTTTCAAAAAATAATAGATAATTCAATTTCTGATCAAATAAAACAAATTTGAATTAATTTGGAGTTATATTTTGAAAGTTATGAATTTTCTAATTTTTTAAGGGATTTTTCTATATTTTTTCTTAATTTTAATGAAATTTTCAAGATTTTTTGGAATTAAAAATTGATTTTTCTAATTAAAAATCAATTTTTTGGATTATTATTAGTGCGCACATGACGTGGTGCAATCTAGAGCGTCCGATCAATCGCGATTGATGATCAAAGGCACGATATGATGTGGCACAACGTGGGATATTTGATCAAACGCACGCGACGTGGCATCATCTCGGCGGCCGATCAATGATCCAACGGCCATGAATTAATTGTAACGATTTACATCCGATCCGTTTCATCAAAGCCGTTGATCGAGGGTTAATCGAATATCGGATAGTTAAGCCCAAATCGCCCAATAAATTGAGATGTTCTTCGATGATGTAAAGCATTCTAGGGCAACTCGACATTCTTGCATTTCCCTTGAATTTCAATTGAACTGTCTAGAGAACAAATCCCTTGAATTTCTTGCTCCCAATCATTTCTAAACTCATTTCCGCGTCCACGGAGTGCTTGAGAGTGAGATTTCAACACTCGACGAGGAAGAAATTGACCCTTGAACTTCAACGCTTGTGCTTTCCAAATTTTGATGAATAGACTTGATTCCGGTGAGTAATTGGACCAATACGAGTGCAATCTTGTGTTAGGGATCCTATTTCATCCTAATCTATCTTCTTATAGCTTTAAATTTCATTTTCCAATCATAATTTGAGTCGATTTTGTTTTTATTTTCTATTTTTCGTGATTTTCATTTTAATTGTTCATTTAATAATTTCTCCACGAAATCAAATCCAAATTCAGTGATTTCTTATTCCGTGGATTCGTCTTTGAGTCCTCTTTCTAAAAAGATCAAATTTTCTAATATATATCACCATTTAATCGTCCGATTGGATCAGATTCAAAAAGATCTTCAGAAATTACCTTAATTCCTTATGGATTCGATCCTTATTTACCAAAATACCCCTCAATTTGTGATTTAATCTGAAAATTGGCGTGTTTGGATATTATTTTGACTCTTGACCATGTGTTTTCAATGACTTCGTGCTCTCGATTCATCAAATGGCGCCGTTGCCGGGGAATTAAGGCATAATTTTGATCAATTTAGTCAATTTTGACTTGGTCAACTCTGATTTTTCTCTTTATTTATTGAAATTCACTCACATCAATTATACATTGAGTGATCCACAGCATAAATTCATCTTTGAGATCCTTAATTCGATAAGATTAAGTGATTTTCTCCCCTTTTCTAAGGATTATGGGCAATCATTTCTTCAAATTCACGTTAAGAGCACTTCACTCTAACCGATATCGACAATCAGGTACGATCGACGTCAATTTTTGATAATTTTATAAGTATTTATAAGTCATATTCATCTAACTATTCGATCCACCCTTCCATGAGACGACAGACCACCAGAAGATTACAAAATAATCCTTTAAACGTAGATCATTTTTAATGATCCTCGCAATCCCTCGACACTACCAAGACCTCTTCCGCCGTAGAATCAATAGAACCAGTAGAAATGGCCCAGAACGACGAGGGAAATGCAAGGAAACGCCTTAGTGACTACGCCAGGCCCGTCCTCTAGAGACCTGTCATGAGAATTCATGTTATGAGTATTGAATCCCATGTTATGAGTATGCTCCCTATATTCTATGGTAAACCCTCCGAGGACCCATATAGGCACGTAGATGAATTATCCCAAGAATGTGAAATTAATCATCTTCAGAATGTCCCCGCCGACACAATGAAGATGAAACTCTTTCCCACTACCCTTAGAGACCGAGCCAAGGATTGGTTTTTAAAATTAGGGAATGAATTCACTAGTTGGACCGAGATGGAGGAAGAATTTCTTAGAAAATACTATTCCGTAGGGATAACTACCTCCGTCCGGAAAGCTATCCGCGAGTTTACCCAAGGTACAAGTAAAAATTACCATGAGGCATGGGAGAGACTTAGAGACCTTACTAGGGAGTGTCCACACCATTGAGTGTCTAACCATGAATTAACATAAATATTTTATGACGTGTTACGCCCGCATGATAGATATCTTTTAGATGCAGCAAATGGCGGTACCTTCATGAGAAAATATGAAGACAAAGCTATAGAACTCATCGAGACGGTGCGATGACAAAAGGACATATGATCGATGCAAAATTAGCGGAAACCGGGATGCTTGATTCTTGATTCCATGGAAGACCGGGATGCAAAATTAGCGGAGACTAGGATGCAAAATTTGATGAGACAAAACTGCGAGGTCCTTGATTTCACATGGTCTCGTGTCAAAAAGAATTCCAAACTTACCAATTTGATGAAAAATATTCAAATTGAGGGGTATAATGGTAAATAAGGGTCGAATCCATGGGGAAATAAGGAAATTTATGAAAGATAACTTCAAATTGCTTCCACAGAATCATGAATCATCAAAATTGATCTTGATTTCGTAGAGAAATTGAAGTTTGAAGCAGAGAGATATTTCCGAACATGAAATCACGAAATTGATTAAAAATAAAGAAAATTAAACTTGAAATCCTAATCTAAATTGAAATTAAACATGATTGGATGATAGATTATGAAAAACCGCTTCCACTAACTCCAAATAGCAATCAAATTAACACGATTAAACCTCTTAATCGTCAAAAACGTGAAGAACGCGATGTGGAGATTCAAGCATCGATTTCTCCTTCTCTACTCAACCAAATATCAAGTTCTTGCCCTCCGTGGATGCAGAAATGAGTGTAGAAGAAACTAGAATCGAGATATTTGAGAAGGGAGGTGTCTAAATAGATCAATTTGCTTGATTTATAACTCAAATGCTTACAAATCGGAAGAACATGCTTCATTCATAGGCTATTTGGGTGTAACCGTCCGATCAAAATGATCGACGGTTACGATGGAACGGTCCATCATGGACTGTTTCGAACATATCGCAGTCGTTGGATCTGTAATGAAGCGCTCAGATGTGGTGCGTTACAAACGCTTGCAATTGGCATCGTTGGATCACGATCGAACGATCTGGATGCTCCCCTTGAGATTAAATCGTGGTCATTATAACGCTTTTAAATAGCCACGTGCGCTAATGTAATACGGTGGTCCGCGTGTCCACGCGATCCACTCCTATCGCTTGGTCCATCGTTCGATCCGACGATCCACCTTCAGCCACGTGTCCTGCGCGTTTAAAACTCTGGAGAACTTAGTCGCACACGGATTAAATTAAAAGAACGAGGCGGGTTTATAATATGCGACGGAATACGAGGGATAGTATATTCTGATAATCGGAAGACTTATATGTATGATAAACCCTATATTTACGATAAATATGAATTACACACCTGTCGCATTGCGCCGCATAGGCGCCGCGTCGGCCCGCGTGGCCCTTAGTGCCACGTGGCATCCACGTGGTCCCGCGCGATTAAACCCCCTTTTTGCCTTTATTTTAAATCATATTAATCATTTAAAAATCGAAAATAATTCAGAAAAAATCCATAAAAATCCCTAAAAATTAGAAAATTCATAACTTTTAAAATATAACTCCAAATTAATCCAAATTTCTTTCATTTGATCAGAAATTTAATTATCTATAATTCTAAAAGGTTGAAAAATAATGAGAGTTTTAAATTTTATTTCAAAAACATAATTATTTTTGAAGTGTTTTCTATTAAGAAAATATAAATAAAGGTTTATAAATTGATTTCTCTCATTATTTTAGTTGTAAAAACATCTATAATCTCAAGTAAAGATGGGTTGTTGAATTTTTTATCTTTAAATCATCATATTTAACCCTAATTTAGATTATTTTTTATATTATAATGACTTTTTCATAAAATGGTAGAAAATACACATAAATATGATAACATGCCTGGAAATGAAATCATTTATGCCTTAATATGCATTAATAATCATGTTTTATCATGTTAATTTAGCATGTTATCAATGCTCAGTACAAAAGAATCGACAAAATGGCGGGAAGTCCAAAAATCTACCTTTGGGACCGGCTAAACATCCGCAACGGTTATGAAGGACTCGCCCCCGTCTCACTCCAAGAAGCCTTGTTGTGTGCCAATTGCTCTAGATTCGACCACGTCGAATAAGAATGCCTCGTAATGGCGATCCAAAGCCAAGGCATGTTCAGATAGTGTCCATCAAGAGGACTGACTCAATAGGGACGACCAAATTTTCCGGGTACATACCCGAATTATTATAATACCCATGTTTTCAATAACCCTTTGCAGCATGTAGGCTTTAGGAGGAAAAATGATTAACCCTATCCTCCATCATACAATGATCAGTAACAACATCAACAACCCTAGGTGAATCAAAGAGAGTCGGCGTTCGTCCCACAGACGCAACCGTAAGCTTACACGCAAGCCCCACGCCAAACCGCACTGGCATCAGAAGTCTTGACACCACCTTTGATCCACTCTACCCAACCTTAGAAGTCATGAGATTTAGATATCTGACCTACTAGAGATGTAGAAGTGAGGGCCTTATAGCCCATATGCTTACATTTTGAGTAATAAAGCTAAGTGATATAGAGAAACCAATAGATGATATTTAGTGGTTGACTTCTTTGGGGTTGGGTATCTAATAAGCACCAAGGAAAAATGAGTAATCAGAGGTGGAAATGCTATGGGATTGAAAAAGAGAGTTTTTGGGAGAAGTTAATATCAAATTCATATCCCCTACTTGACATCAGCCGAACGTGCTTACTGTGAGAATTCCTCGCTTTCGAACTTTCCCTTTAAAGAGTGCAATGCTCCATAATTTTTTGAGGCACCTATCTTTCCCTTTTAGGCATGTAGTTTTACCTCTTCCAAAGCAGTCAAGTAATTACTGATAACATGCAATCTTAACATGATAAAACATGATTATTAATGCAAATTAAGGCATAAAACATTCCATTTTTATGCATGTTATCATACTTTGAGTGCATTTATATCATTTCATGCAATTTTATGTTATAATCTCAAAATGCTTTAATTTAGGGTTAATTATGATGAATTAAAGATAAATGATTTTATAACCTATCTTTAATTGAGATTATAAGTGGTTTTTAAAGTTAAATAATGAGAGAAATCCTTTTAATGAACATTCATTCAATTTTCTAAAATTAAAATCTTAAAGAAATGAATGTATTTTTGAAAGGGTTAATATCATAAAAAAGTCTGAACTTTATCAAATGTACCAGATATGAGTCAGGGAACTTTTGTCGGATATCGATCAGAACTTTTCAAAGTGTCCAGGATATGAGTCTAAACTTTTCTTTTCTCATATAAAAGTCTAAACTTTTCAAAGTGTCCAGATATGAGTACGAACTTTTTCCAGAAAGAGTCACGCTGCGACGTGGACAATGCGGATAGTCCACGTGGGCACGCCAGGCTAAGAGTGGAGACGAGCGTGGGCAGCCCACGTCCTTCCATCCACGTTTTGTCCACACCTCTCTCTCTCTCTCCCGCCCTCCCTCCCTCCCCCGCCTCTCTCGCCCGCCTCCCTCCCTTTCTCCCTCCCTCCCTCCCTCCTCCCTCCCCCGCCTCACTCTCCCGCCCTCCCTCCCCTCCCTCCCTCCTCCCTCCCCCATCTGTCTCGCCTCGCCCTCCCTCCGCCTCACTCTCCCGCCTCCCTCCTCTCGCCCCGTGTCGCCCGCCCGTTCTCACTCCTCTCTCCCTGCCTCGCCCTCCCTCCCCTCCCTCCCCCGTCTCTCGCCCGCCTCTCCTCCCCCTTCCTCCCCCACCTCTCTCGCCGCTCCCTCCCCCGCCTCTCCAGCCCTCCCTCCCCCGCTCTCTCGCCCGCCTCCTCCCCACCCTGTCTTTGCCCGCCCTCCCTCCCCCGCCTCACTCTCCGCCCTCCCTCCTCCGCCTGCGCCCGCCGCTCGTCTCACCCTCCCTCTCTCCCGCCCGCCTCCCTCCCTCCCGCCTCTCTCGCCCACCTGTCTCACCCTCCCTCCTCTCTCCCACCCGCCCCTCCCTCCCCTCCCTCCCCGCCTCTCTTGCCCGCCTCCCTCCCCCGCCCTCCCTCTCCGCCTCTCGCCTCCCCACGCTCTCGCCCGCCCTCCCTCCTCCCTCCCTCCCTCCCCCGCCTCTCTCCCGCCTCTCCCCTCCCAGTCCCTCCCTCCCCACCTGTCTCGCCGCTGTCTCGCCTCCTCTCTCCCGCCAGCCCTCCTCCCCTCCCTCCCTCTCCCGACTCTCTCCCCGCCCTCCCTCCCCTCCCTCCCTCTCCCGACTCTCTCTCCCGCCCTCCTCCCTCCCTCCTCGCCTCGCTCTCCCCCGTCCTCCCTCCCTCCCTCCCTCTCTCTCTCTCCTCTCTCTCTCTCTCCCCCTATTTCCATTGTCTCTTCTCGCGACGTCTCCTCTCCCCCTTGCTCTCCGCACACGCACGGGCGGGAAAGCGAAAGGCGTCTCCTTTCTACCACAAAACCCATCTCTACCACAACGGTAGCGACTGAGGAAGAAGAGCGCAGCCTCATCCGCAGACAGCTGCAGAGATCTCCTGAGGGAACCCCAAGAAGAGTCTTCTCGACGAGCGCATGAAATGGACGGACGATATGGTTCGTCTCTCGATCTCTCTTTGTTGCATCCGTTGAAGACGACGGCATGCATTCTCTTTCAACCCGTCTTCCTCCATCCATTTCTCAATCAAACTAATTGGTTTCCGATCCATCGGATGGACATCAACCCAGTCTTCTCTCAGCTCGTTCTATCCATGTGCGAGTCATCTTCTAACCCACCTTTGATTCACTCCTCTTCCTCTATCCATTTTTCAAATCAACCTCCGTCTCTCTCTCTATCCCTTTTCTCTTTCCGATCGATTCATCTACACTCACCTTTATCGGCGCTAACCACCGATTATCTCTCGTCTCTCCCACTCTCTATTTCTTTCACCTCATCTCTGAATATGCTCATCAAATCATCTCGCTCTCCGCTCTCATTATCTGCTAGAAAACACGAAGAATACGAAGAAGAAGACCGTAAGGGAACGAAAATTGACACTAGATTTCTTGACCACTCGCAGAGATTGTCATTACACGGAGAGAGAGGGAGGGCGAGACAGGCGGGCGAGACAGGTGGGGGAGGGAGGGAAGGTAGGAGGGCGAGAGAGAGAGAGGCGAGGAGGGAGGGAGGGAGGGGAGGGAGGGCGAGTGGGAGACAGGTGGGTGAGGGAGGGCGGGCGAGAGAGGCGAGGGGAGGGAGGGCGGGGAGGGAGGGCGAGGCGAGAGAGCGCGGGAGGGAGGAGGAAGGGAGGGCGAGGTGGGAGAGAGGGAGGGTGAGACAGAGGCGAGACAGCGGGAGAGGGAGGGAGGGCGGGAGAGTGAGGCGGGGGAGGGAGGGCGAGCAAGACAGGTGGGGGATGGAGGGCGGACGAGAGAGGCGGGGGAGGGAGGGAGGGAGGGTGGGAGAGAGAGAGAGAGGTGTGGACAAAACGTGGATGCCCACGTCGTTCCACTATTAGCCGGCTGCCCACGTGGACTATCCGCATTGTCCACGTCAGCAGCGGGACTCTTTTCTGGAAAAAAAAAAGTTCAGACTCATATCTGGACACTTTGAAAAGTTTAGACTTTTATATGAGAAAAGAAAAGTTTAGACTCATATCTGGACACTTTGAAAAGTTCGGACTCATATCTGACAAAAAAAAAGTTCAAACTCATATCTGGTACATTTGATAAAGTTCAGACTTTTTTATGAAATTAACCCTTTTTGAAATAAGAATTAAATCTCTTGTTATTTAAATAATTTCACTTTTTACAATGATAGATAATTAAATTTCAGATCAAATGAAAGAAATTTGGATTAATTTGGAGTTGTATTTTGAAAGTTATGAATTTTCTAATTTCTAGGGATTTTTCTAGAATTTTCCGAATTTATTTTTGATTTAAATATATTAAAAAAATTAAAAAAAGATTAAAAAGGGGATTGATTTTCGTGTGGGTCCCACGTGGGTGCACGGTGGCATGCTAGGCCACGTGGCAGAGCCACGCGGGCCCACTCGAGCGCTTGCATGGCGCAGAGGTGACACGTGGGGGCTATTTATATTTATCTTATATAGTGATTATAATATATATAGGTCTTCCGATTATCAGAAGACAAATTATTAAACCCACTTATTCGTTGCCCCTTATATACTAGAGAGTTTCTTTTTATTTTTACCGTGTGGAACTATGTTCCACGTTTTGTTTTAAATGCAGGCGACGTGGATCAACGTGAGGCGTCAGATCAAGGGCGCGATGAAGATCGGGCGTGGATTGAATGGACGCAAGGTCCACGGATCATCGATCAAGCACGTGTCTTAAAAGGAGAATTATAACGGTCCAGATTTCACGCGATCAAACGCATCCGAAGCGTTTAATCGCGATCCAACGGACGTGTTTTCACGCGTTTTATAACGCACACACATCAGCTTCATTGGGAGCGTCCATTCGCAATTTGAAGGCCAAAAATTAATCATAACGGTTGGCCGTTACGCGTTTCATCTGGACAGTTGATGGAGATTAAACGCATCGATCGGACGGTTACGCCCAATTCGTGTATAAAATGATGCGTTATTCGATTTTGTAAGATATTCTCGGATGTTTTTACTCAATTGACCTATCTATACACATCTATCCTTGAATCTCTCATTTCTAATCTCTTCTAGACTCGATTCTACGTCCACAGAGTGATTAAAAGTGAGATTTCATCGATCGATCAAGGAGAATTTGTCTCTTGAACACCGATGCTCACGTTCGAATTCGCGGAATGAATAGTCGTCGATCCGGCGATTAATTGGATTGATTCGATCGTTATCTCGGATTAGAGTACTTTTTTTCCCTCTAATCTATCGTCATGTATCATCAATTTGTAATTTAGGATCGTAATTTAGCTTAATTTAGTCTTTAATTTTGGTTTTCAATCTTCTGATTTTCGGAAATTTCATCTTACTTCGCTCTTTGATTTCTCCGCGATTACTTATCCAAATCGAGTGATTTTTGATTCCATGGATACATATTTGAGTTATCTTTCTAAATCTACCATTTTCCCTAATTTCTCGCCTCCATTCATTGTCCCATTTGAGCAATGTCTAAAAAGATCTCTCAAAAATACCTTAATTCCGTGTGAATTCGACCCTTATTTACCATTATACCCCTCAATTCGAGTTAATTTCCCAAAATTGGTAAGTTCGGTATTAGTTTTGACACGAGACCATGCAAAATCAACGACCTCGCAGTCTCGTCTCGTCAATTACACCATTTCGTTTTAAACTTCACTCATGATAATAACACTCCCAGTTGATTCACGCATCCATCACATCACATTTCTTACATATTTCCCTCACATGTACGTATCCCTTCGCACTACATTTCACATTTGTTACATACTCTCTTCAAAAACCAAAAAAATCCTCCATATCTTTATTTTATGTAAATTCTTATAAATTTTTGAAACAAAAAAAAGAAGAAAGAAGGAAAAATCAAAGAAAGAGAGAGATAAGAAGTGAAAAGAAGGAAAATAAAGTTGGGAAATATCTTCTTCCACCATCATCTCTACCACCTCCACCACCATCTCTACCATCTACCATATCATCACCATCCACATCATTTGGGAGTATAATTATCATAAGTGGTACCTCCTTTGTTTTTAAAATCCACTTTATTCATCTGCATATTTACTTTTAATCACGTCATTCTCTTACAAATAATATCATTTTATTTCCTTCAGCCACCTCACACATTGCATCCCAAATATAGGAATCCATTTGCAATTGCACTCTTTATAGGAGAAAGATGAGTTGAGGGGAATTCTAATTCACTAAGTAGCCTCCACTTTTTAGGAAAGAAGTGATATATCTATGGAGAGGGTAAGGAATTACATCCGCTCATGAGAGAGTATCTTGTCATCCCCATAGCATCAAACATTAGATAGGCTCATCTTGATCACAATTGAGAATTAGACTCGAGTATTAGCTGATGAGCACTACCCTAATATGCACTATAGAAGTCAACAAAGAGATGGAATATAGATTGTTATGGCCTACACTATGAGCAAAACGTAATCATACATTCGTACGCTTCACCTCTTTATTAGTAGGATCAAAGGATGATAGGACCTTCTAGGGAGACCATATAGTAAATTACAATGAGACTAGCAATCAGTTAAGTTGGGGGGTATGATAACATGCTCAATAAACATGAAAATACATGATTATTAATGCAAATTAAAGCATAAAACCTTCCCTTCTAAAGCATGTTATCATATTTTTAGTGTTTATCTATCATTTCATGAAAAAGTCCTTATAATCTCAAATTGCATTAATTTAGGGTTAATTATGATTAATTAAGGATACTATTTTCACAACCCATCTTTACTTGATAATATAATTAGTTTTTTAGGTTAAATAATTAGAGAAATCATTTTATATATGCTCATATATTTTTCTAAGTTTTCAAATCTAAAAGAAATGAGTGTACTTTTAAAATAGAAATTTATTTTCCTGTTATTTATTAAATTTGACTTTTTAGAATGATAGATAATTTAATTTATGATCCAATGAAATAAATTTAGATTAATTTGGAGATATAGATTGAAAGATATGAATTTTCTAATTTTTAGGGATTTTTCAGATTTTTTTTTGAATTGTTCTGAATTTAAAATCAATTTATTTAATTCAAAATTGATTTTATAATCGCGCAGATGACGTGGCAAAATCTAAAGTGTCGGATGGCGTGATTAATCGCAACCATCGATTGCCACTTAAGGCGGGGGGCTACGTGGCGCAACCTATTCGTCGCCGAATCATTAGAAACAACTTAATCTCGACCATTGATCTGAGGAGTTATATAGGGTAAGTTTAAAACCGACGAAACGCATCTGGAGCGTCGGATCAAGATCAAACAGCGATAGTTTGATGTGTTACTTATAACGCACAGTACGTGGCTTCGACGGTCCATTTGAGATCCAACGGCTACGACTTAATCATAATGATTTGCAATCTTGCATTTCATCAGAGCCGTTGATCAAAGATTTCAAGCTCGATCGGACGGTTACACCTAATTCCCCCTATAAATAGAGGTGTTCTTCGACATTCTAAAGCATTCCAAGGCAATTCGAGTAGTTGAACTCTTTAGACACCAAATCCCTTGGATCTCTTGCTTCCAATCGCTTCTAGACTCATTTCTGCGTCCATGGAATGCTTGAAAGTGAGATTTCGTTAAGAGAATAGGAAGAAACTGGCCCTTACACATCAACGATCATTTCTAGAATTCGGGAATGAAAAGTATTTCATCTAGTGAGTAATTGGATCAATTCGAGCATAATTTTTTTTGTTAGAGATCGTGTTTCATCCTAATCTTCCTTCATATAGCTTTAGCTTTCAATTTCGGATCGTAATTTTGCTCAATTTCAATTTCAATTTCGCTTTTTCTCTTATTCAGAAATTTCAGAAATTTCTCTCTTATTCACTTGATGATTTCTCTATGAATCTTGATCCATATTCAGTGATTTTTTATTCCGTGGATTCGTTTTCAAGTCCTCTTTCCAAAAATATCAATTTCCCTAATTTCACACCATGATTCATTGACCGATTTGATTGAATTTAAAAATATCATATGAAATAATCCTAATTCTCCTTGGAATAGACCCTTATTCACCACTATACTCCTTACTTCGTGATTATTTGATAAAATTGGTGAGTTTGGTATTAGTTTGGAAACGAATTCGTGTGTAATCAACGATCGCATCAAATCAATTTATCAGTGCTGATGTGGCAGCTGACGTGGCATCGGCAAAAATGCGTTGGCACTTTGTAGCATATGAGAACGTCACGTGGTGCACACGTATACATGAGCATGCATGTGTGTATGCGCGCGTGTGTGATTAATGAGAATAATCAACCTTTTCAGCATTTTTTTATCTCATTAATAACTCACCTCTTATATACCCACTCACCTCTTAACTTTCGTCATGTGGGATTATATTTCTCTCTTTTTGTACGCAAGTAACATGGCAAAATGTGCACCATACGATCGCGTGATTAAATCGCACTTGTTGATTTTCACTTAAGTGAAGGGGTATGCAGAAAATTCTGATTGAGGGACGATTCATTTTAAAATGTTTTAATCTCATACGTTGATCTGAAGAGTTATAACGATCGAGCTTAAATAGGCCTGATGGACTTCAATGGACGTGTGGCGACATTTTTAGATGTCAATTCTGATCGAACGGACGCGATCTTGCGACAATTCTTCTTCACGCGAAACATGGAAAATGTGGATGCTCCATCTTTGATCAAACCAATGCGACTTAATGACAACAATTTTCATCCAGCCATTTCATTTGAGCTGTTGATTGAAGATAAAGAACCAAATCCAATAGCCACGCCTAATTTTCCCTAAAAATTAACAAGTTCTTCGATGATGTAAACCTTTCAGAGGTGTTTTGAGTAATCGAACTGTTTAGACACCTCAATCCTTGAATCTCTTGCTTCCCTTTGCTTCTAGATCAATTTCCACGTCCAAGGAGTGTTTGAAACTGAGATTCTGTTGAGATAATAGAGAGATATTGCTTCTTGAATGCTGACGATCGTCTTTGAATTTGCCAAATGAAAGGCTTTTGATCCGGCAATCAATTGGATCAATTCGAGCGCTATCTCAAGTTAAAATTTATGTTTTCCTACTAATCTATCTTCCTATAAAATTAGATTTCAATTTTTAATCACATAGTCGAATTTTGAATTTAATTTTGGTTTTCTCTCTCTTCCCGTTTGGAATTACTATCCGATTTTTGCTGGTCAATTTCTCCATGAATCTTGATCCACATTCTGTGATTTTTTTTTATTATTTAGATTCGATTTTGAGTTCTCTTTCCAAATCTATCAAAATCCTTCATTTCTCACCTCATTTCTTCATTTGATTTGATCAAATTTTATGAATTTATTCAAAAATACCTTAATTTTCTGTAGATTCGACCCTTGTTCACCTTTATACTATCTAATTCGTGATTATTTATCACAATTTGTGAGTTTGGAACTTGTTTTGACATGTCTCCACGTGTATTCAACGACTTCACAAATTCGTCTCGTCACCGCCCACAACCATTGCTCTACCCACTCCTCTGCACCATCACCTATTGTATCAGCCTCTTTGCCAAATTCTTCATCCTCTCTTCCCCCACAATGCTATTCTTGCCACCACTGCAGATGGAGCGAGGCCACGACGTCGCTCTATGCTTCTAATTTCTACTATAAAAACCTCTTCTAGCAAGGCCCTTAGCTCTTGGTGACCCGTATCTTTGTGGAGATAATGGGTTGGGACTTGGCTTCGGCCTTAATCATGTCGACAAAATTGGTGACAATGCATGGCTGGCTTCTCGTCATGATGAAGGCAATTTTTTCAATTAACAAGGTGTGGACATGGGGAACAATATGCATTAGGAGCAACATGCATTTGTAGTAATTTTGAGCTTGTCAAAATAAGAATATGCAAGGTAGGGTGTAAAGAAACTATTCTCACATTTCACTCTCAAACAAAAAAAAATTCAAGGGAAGAGAGGAATGCAAGAAGAAACTATTGTCATTAAAAACAAAATAACAAAACTCATCATACATTTGAGATTCAAAACTTTGGTTCTTAAATCGGTAAAATTCGGCCACTTAATAGCTCTTGCTACCATGTATACTACCTGAAGCGATGGTTGACAAATTACTGCCCAGTTGGAATCATCTGAGCTGTAATACCATATAAGATGAACAGCTCATATTAGAAGGGAAGATAAAATGACATGAAAACAAAGAAAGATATAAATGAGGCTTCAGGATTTCATCTAATGCACCTATAAGCACTTCTTCCACTAGCAATTTCTCTTGATATTATCACCAAAATTCTCCCCTTTGATCACAGGATTACTAGTTGATGCTGGACATACCTGTTAGATCACAAAAACGCAAAAACTTCTCCCTTACAAGATATTTAGTTAGGTTGTCCGCACATTGTTCCATTCTTGAGATATAATAAACTTGCACTTCACATTTCCACACACATGATCTAACAGAGTGATAACTGATAACATGTAACACTTCTAATTACATGATTATCAATGCAAATTAAGGCATAAAACATTCCATTCCTATGCATGTCATCATACTTTGAGTGCATATTTATCATTCTATGCAATTTAGAATTATAATCTCAAAATACATTATTTTAAGGGATAACCGTGCATAATTAAATGTTCATATTTTATAGTTGATTGATACCATTATAAATTTGAAATTATAGTTGAGTTTTTAAATGCAAAATGATGAGATAAAACATTTTCATGTATACTCCTTTTTTATGTTTTATCTTTCATAGAAAATGAATATTTTTTAGTTAAAATTGTATTCCCTTGTTGTTTCTTAAAATTAATTTTTTTTATAACGATAAATTATTTAATTTCTTATCAAACAAAAAATTTTGGATTAAAAAAGAGTTGTATTTTTTAAGATATGAAAATTGAAAATTGAAAATTTATATTTTTAGTTTATTGAATTTTGGATTAAATCGAGAGAAGAAAAGAGAAAAAATTAAATTTTTAGAAAATAAGACTCAAAGATCTATCCACGGAATAAAAAATAACTCAATTTAAACTTTTCTCTACAGAGAAATCAAAGAGCAAAGTAGGGAGAAGGAAATTGCATGAATAAAGAGAGAAAATGTCAAAATTAATTAAAATTAACCTAACCTCTGCATTAGAATAAAAATATAATGTTAAAGGACAAAATATTAGGAGGAAAATACATAATCTAACCCAAAATCATGCTCGAAATGACCCAATAAATCTAAAGAAAGAAATGCATTAATTAGAGAACAAAAAAGGTTAGAGAAGAAAAACTTAGAAACGATTGGAAGCGAATCAAGTCATAAGAGCTAACTTTGGGAACAAGAGAGGGAACCAGGAGGAAGGGTCTTAGAAAGAAATAAAAATATAAGGAGAGAATTTGGTGAGAGAATATGACAAATAAAGAGGGAGACTTATCTAGCATGAGATGGAGAAGGCTTTGACGACCTGTGATTGTGAGATCATTGAAAACACTCATCCACGCGTCAAAATAAATATCAAACTCACTTAAGTTAATATTTAATTAGGACTTAATTAGAATAGAGGTAAGAGTCAAATCCATGGAGAATTAGGATAATTTATCGATCAATTTACAAATTTGATCAAATTAGATGATGAATTATAGGAGAGAATAGAAAAAATTAAATTTTTAGAAAATAAGACTCAAAGATCTATCCACGGAATCAAAAATCACTCAATTTAAACTTTTCTATGGGGAGAAATCAAAGAGCAAAGTAAGGAGAAGAAAATTACATGAATAAAGAGAGAAAATGTCAAAATTAATTGAAATTAACCTAAACTCTGCATTAGAATAAAAATATAAGGTTAAAGGACAAAGATTAGGAGGAAAATACATAATCTAACCCAAAATCATGCTCAAAATGACCCAATTAATCACCGGATCAAAGCCTTACATTCTATATTTTCAAAACTAGATCTTTGAAGTTCAATCAGTGAATTATCCTCATTGTTTTCGACAAAATCTTGACTTCAAGTATCTATTGGATGCAGAAATGACTCTAGATCATGGTTAAAGCAAGAGATTTAAGATTGTGATTTTTCAAATGGTTTGATTAATTGAAACATCCAAGAATGCATACATCCTCCGAGAGAGAGAGAATAAATAGAACTAAAATTGGGAGTGGTCATTGCATTGACGTTTCGTCTTCAATCAATGGTCTAGATGAAACGCAAAAAAATTTGAATCGATGCATTTAAGTAATGGTCATCATATTTGAGATGAAGCATTAAGATTTTGTCACATTGCCATGCAAAGACAAATCGTCACTTCATCTCATCAATCAAATCTTCACCAAATGCTTCTGATAGCACTACGTGTTAGGGAAGCCCATTGTGTCCATGAAATCTAGACCATTATAACTCATTAGATGAACGGTCGAGATCTCTCGATTCTTATAAAATCAATTATCAAGGAATCACCTCGCGCCACGTACCCCGTACACATAAGTGAAAATGAAGGGCTAAGATTAAATCCATCGCTATGCTCCATCCAACACCTCTGTATGTGCCACATCACCTACGTATATAAGTTAGTCCCAAATTGAAATAATAGGATAAATATATGCATATTTATCACTTATGACACTCACTAAACACACACCACGTGTGCACCACGTCACCACATGGTGACATGCTAGGTCATATGACACATCAACCTGCACTTATAAAATTTTTATATCATATTTAATTTAAAAAAATTCAAAAAAGTTTAAGAAAATTCAAGCAAAAATCCAAAAAAAATCCAAAAAAATCTCCAAAAATTATAAAAAAAACTCCTTTTAATCCAATTTTTTATCACAAATTAAATAATCTATCATTCTATGCATTTTAATTTAAGAAATAATAAGAGAATATATTTTTAACTAAAAAAATACACGCAAGTACTTAAGAAAATAAAACTAAATAATCTTAGAGTACATTAAAAATATTTTTCTCTTATTATCTTACATTTATAATTCAAATATAAATGAAGGATAATTTATTTAAAATTTTACTTTCATTTATACATAATTAACCTTTATAATAATACATTTTTGAGATTTTTTATGTAAATTGCATAGAATGATTAATGTCAACTCAAAGTATCATAACATGCATTAGGAATGGTATGTATTATGCCTTAAAATGTAATAGTAATCATGTAATCTCAAGTATAAATTGCACGTTATGAGGCTTCAAGAAAACGAGGAAGGTAGAGAATGGAGAGAGAGAGGATGAGAGAGAGAATGAATTGAGCAGAGGGAGAGTAGTAGCATAGAATGAGAAAATAAAAGAAGAGAGACAGAGAGAGAGAGAGAGAGAGAGAGTTTAGCAGAAAAGAGATGGAGGGATAGAGAAAAACCTACAAAACAAAAGAGAACATATTAGGGAGAGAAGACTAGAATCAAGTAATTCAGGTCTGCCCAAAAATATGAAAGGGAGTAGAGAGAAGCCAAAAGAGAGGGAAAGGAGAGAAAATCAGGACAGAGAGAGAGATTAAGAAATAAGCTAGAAAGATGCACTCAAAAATTTTGAGGGAAGAAGGAAAAAGAGAATTGGGCAAAGGATGGAGATCGAAGGAGAGAGAAAAGTATAAAAATTTGGAAGAAAGAAAGATAAATAAAGAGAAAAAGAAGAGGACAAAGAAATGGAGAAGAGGGAAGAAGAAATTTTCCAGGTGGAGAGGATCAGAAGAAATTATATGGAGAGGGGACGAAGAGAGTTGAGTGAGAATAGTACAAAGTGAGAGCTAATTGGGTAGAGAGAGATAATGACGTAGAAAAATAAAGAAAGAGAACTTGGGGAAAGAGAGGGAGGAAATAGATAAATGAAGAGATGAGATGGATGGGGAAAAGGGAAGTCAAAGGTGATACAGGTTAGACAGGTTGCAAAGATCAACGAAAAAGGAAAGAGATGAGAGATGGAAGGGAAATCAGTAGAATAGAGAGATATGGAAAGATGCTATACAGAGAGAGGTAAAAGAGATCAACCAAAAAAAATCCAATGAGTAAAGGATGAAAGGAAGATAGCTTGAACAAAAATGTAAATGGAAATAAAACTTACTTTCTTCAAGTTTCCACAGTCCTCACCTGCATTTTGTCCCTTGGAAGAACACCAAGAAAGAAAAAAGAGAAACCTAGGGGAGAGAAGAACCAAAGAAAGAGAGATAGAAACCCTGAAAGAGAGCTGAGATCATCCCACCTTTTTTTTTCTTCCCCCCTGATGGCTTTTTCAATTGGGCTAAAAAGAGATTGCCTTTGACAGCCCATTAAGTCCTTGAAAACAATCCTATTTTGAATCATCTAGCTCTTGAAGGGGTGCTACCTTTTATCTTTGAAACCTTCATTTATTGTTTGTGGGATCCTGAAATAAATAATCAAAATTCATGTAGAGGAATTCTATTTTAATGGACATATATTTTTTAAAATACTAAATCATGAGATGGTAGGTGCGATGGTAAGTTCAAGAGTTAAGTAAAATTAAATAAGAGAATTTTATGGGTGCTTATAATTATTTTGTATGCTCTTATTAGAGAGCATTGAAGAAGTGTCATTTAGACACACACAAATGCCACACAAGGGTTGAATAAGTGCCACATAGGCCATCAATCTGCATGACATTGGCACTGAATAAGGGTTTCACTAACTCATTGGGGTAATGTCATGTGGTGTGCATTTCACATCAATTGCAACAATACAGCCCACTATTTTCTCCTCTTTTCTTTTAAAATAACTGTCTAAATAAATCCCTAAATTTCTAGAAAAATCCCTAAACTTAGAATATCAATATGTTTCATAACATAAAATGCTTCCACCAATAAATTTTCTTCAATGCATCATGGATTTAATATTCTATATTTCCCATGCCTTTCACTTGAAAAATTATAAATAAAAAAATAAAATATTTTTCCCCAAAAAATCACTAGATTACCTTCAAAAATAAAATTAGGTCAAATAATAAATGTTTTTATTCTTCTCTTGATTATTCAAAATTTGATCTTCTCGAGTCTTTATTTTCAAAGTATCATTAGAAAATTTTAATGAAAAAGATATATGACCTTGAAAACGTCAACCTCATTAATTACACAAAATTAGCTTTAAAAAGTATATTTTGAGAACTTAATCTAAATAGCAAGAGATTAATGAACCTACAACAAAAAATTATTATAGGCACCATAATTTTCATCTATTTCCACTTACGTAATGTATGTTATCATCCCCACTAGTAATTGCTTGACTTTGTCCTTATATCCAGCCTTTTCATTTCTCACCTTCAGAAAATTTTACCTACCCATTTCTCTTTGAAAATTTTGACATTATTTTAATATTCATCCTTTTTCTTAATTTTTTTGTGCAATAACTTCATCCTTTTTACTAATCTTTTTTCCCATTGATAACGTGTAATTGATGCACTCATTTTAATCATCGTAAATGGATTTTAACGTATAATTCTTTCTAATATAATACATATTATCATGTTTTTGTGATATTTTTTTACATTCATCATGTTATTCCACTCATGTACTCATTTAGCATTTAATTAGTGCTGATTATGCATCAAGATGAATATGTCTTGTCATACATCGTTCCTTTTGGGTTTGTATATCTTGAGACTAACCTCATTTGACTTCTTTGAAGTCAAGTGGAAGAATTCTCACATTTTTAAGAGTTGTGTGGATGCAAGGACATAGGAAAGCATATTGAAATACATGGAGACCAATTGAAATGGAAGAGAGGAGAAGAGAGAAACTCTAAAGGGCCAAGTCAACTCTAAATCCCAAAAGTCAAAGGGTGTAATTAAGGGTCAAGGTGGTCAAAGGTGTGAAGAAAGGTCAAAGGTGATCAATTTCATCTTTTAAATAATCATGAAGATCATCCTATCCTTTTGGAGGCAACCACTTCACTAAGTAAGCCAAGGTAAGTCAAAGTTGGTCAACTCTCTATTTTAGGGAAATTTGACCAACTTATATTAAAATATTTTTAAATTAAATTATCTAATATTTAAAATGAAGTGGAGGTCACCTCCTAAGGTAGACGTCATCCTTACTTGAGGAGGATTTGGGAGTCACCTCTTTTAGGAGGTGGGGCCCATATTTTAGAAAGGAAGGTTATTACCTCCTTTTGACGAGGTGAGACTCTTTCTTTAGAAAGGGGTGAGGCCACCTCATTTAGGGATAATATTACCTCCTAATGGAGGTAACCACACCCTTGGACGTCCTTGGGGTGGTGCATCTCCACCCTTGATCATAAGAGTGAAAGATCTCCACCCTTGGTCACCTAGAAACCTAAAAGACCCTCTCTATATAAAGCTCTATTTTCTCTCTCCTCTCATGTTTTTTGGCTCTCTCTTAGCATTAGGCTACCAGAAGGAAGACGAGGGGAGGTCAAGGCCCAAGGAGAGAATTTATTGATGCTCAGTCTTGTGGTGGAGAAGAAATCAAGATAGCATTGTGATTGGAGCGGATTGAGCATCACCCAGCCTAGGACGAGCATCGTGACGGGGTTTGTGCGACGATCTGGATTGAGTTCTTGCTTGTGTTGATCTCCATAAACAGTAAAGTTGTATTTTCATTTTATTTTTATTTCTTATTTTCTTTTAATGTAGTGTCTTTGACATCACCCACACTTGCAACTCTCTCTCCCTATCGCTGCACATCGATTCATCGATCGTCGCTACCGCTGACCACTCTTCTCACCTTGTCATCATCTCATCCCCATTCCATTTCTTTCTACATTGTTTTTCAATTGGAATTCATATTTCTCTCTTAATTAAAAAATAAACCTAAAAACTATTACTCATATTCATCTCTACATGCCCCATTTACATTCGCACTTCTTTCCAAGCTCTCACTTCTTCCACGCTCTCTCACCTTTCATTTGAACGTCTAATCTTACTACCTCTGCTCCATATGGATTCGACCCTTGCTTTCACTACACTAAGTAAGGAAATATAAATTTTATTACATGAAATCGATACACAACAACGACGGAAAACATGCGTAATCAAGTTCATCACCCATCCTATTTATCAATGTCAAAGAAATAATCATCTAAAAACATATTAATTCACACGTTTATGTGTAAAAAATAACCACTCTCCTAATAATCAAGATCAAGTTTAATGATAAGGTTTATGCATCAAATATTCTAGGAATGGGTTAATGATAAAATGCAACTTAAACTTAAGATTATATCATGATTTGTGCACTTTTTTGCATATGTCATAACATTCCTTTGCATGTTATCATACTTTGAGCGCATATTCATAATTCTATGTATTGTACACCAAAAATCTCAAAGCACACTATTTTTAGGGATTAATAATGCATAAATCAAAATTAAATTTTAAAATAGGTTATCCCCATGTACATTTGAGATCTTATTTGAGTTCTAGAGGCAAATAATAAGAAAATTAATTTTATGAACACTCATCTAATTTTTTAGCTTTATTGTCAAGGAAGATGAGTAAATATTTTTAGTTAAAAATGTATTCTCTAATTATTTCTTAAATTAAAATGCATAAAATGATAGATTATTTAATTTTTCATCAAACAAAAACATTTGAATTAAAAGGAGTTGAATTTTAAAATTTATGAATTTCTAGTTTTTAGGGAATTTTTTTAGAATTTTTTTCAAATTATTTCTAATTTATTTTAATTAAAAACATAAAAATATCAGTTTTATAGTGCACACTCACGTGGCAGTTGACATCGCATGTGTGCTTGCCATGTGTGCCATGTGGTGCATGTGTGGAGTACACATGGCGCGTGATTCTCGCACGTCATTAGCATTAAGTGTCCTTAATGGGTGTAAATTAATCAAATCACCTAGTCTATGACTTATACACGTTGATCTCCTTAATTCTTTCAATGTGTGACTATTTGTATTTTATATCGATGATGTCACGCACTCAAAGACATTGGATCAAAGAAAATCAATGGATTTAATCTCAAACATTTCATTTTCTCTTAGGTGAACAGGTACGTGGTGCACTCTGATTTGACAATAATTTGATATATAAACCGCGATTAGATCCGAGCCATTCATCAGAGGAGTTATAACGTCTAGGATTGAATGGACTCCTTAGACGTGTGGCAGCACTTTGAGCATTTGATGAAAATCGAACAGTAGCTCCTAAGCGAGGATCACTCTTCATGCACAATGTGATGAAATCTCAACGCTTCATCCTAGCATGCCCAACTTCATACCGTCAATCACTCTAAGCTATTGATCGAAGATTAATCGTCCAATCCAAAAATGTAAGTTGGATGTGAGCATTCTATTTATAGTCTCTTTTATACTCTCTCTCTCTCTCACTCTCTCTCTCTCTCTATCTCTCTCTCTCTCTCTATCTCTCTCTCTCTCCTTCACGTTCTCTCTCTCTCTATCTCTCTCTCTCCCCCATCTCTCTCTCTCTCTCTCGCTCCCTCTCTCTCTCTCTCTCCTCCTTCACGTTCTGCTCATTTGTGGTAAGACTATCCACCTTTACCATCTCTCATCTCCACGTCCTCTCCTCCTCCACTTCTCCATGCAATGCCATCCTCCCTCTCTTCCATGCTTCCCTCTTCCTTCTCTCCTACGTGTGCACACTTGTAAGGGGGGTATGAGGAGATTTCTCCCATCTTCTGGTGGCGTACGACCCCCGTCGCCACCAAGGCATGACACTACGGCGCTGGAGGAGCCGACACCCGCGTGCGTCCAGCCCCCTCGACAGGCGAAGACGAAGGATGTAGAGTTTCACAACACCAAGTGAGGACCTCATCTCGCCACGACACATTTCACAAAGCTCGCGTGCGCGTGGAGTTATCTTTCCAGTCTTTTATTTCATTATGAACTTTATTAGCCCGCACGTGTTTAAGCGGGCCTTTGCATATCTTCTTCTCTCCCTTTTAGGCTTTCGGGTGGGTTCTTCCCTTTTTCGAGAGCCCACTTGTAAAGCCCCTTCTCTTTGTGCACCTTTATTTTCTATGATTATGTTAGGTGTGGTTGTGGGCCTCAAGTGGCCGCTTTCCTCTCTCGGCCCACTATGGGCTCTATAAGAGGGGAAGGGACGCCCCCCCCCCCACAAACCCTAGCCGTCATTTGAATAAAGAAAGGAGTCCCCTCCCTCTCAAGTGGCTGCTCAAGGAAGATCAAGGAAGGAGACCAACTGCCGCCTCCGCCGCCGCCACCGCCGCCCCCGCCGCCGCACAACCACGTGCCGCCGTTGTGCCCGCCGCCGAGACCGCCGCCTCCCCTTGCTTTGCTCACGTTCTACCCACGCAGTCAACCCTACGTCGCCGCTTCCGCCGCCACAAGTTGCCGCCGCCGCCGCCGGAAAGCTGTGCCACCACCCTTCTTCCACCGCCATTCCCCATCCACCTCTCGCCACAGTCCGCCCCTCCAGAAATTTCCCGGCCATTTTCCCCACGACCAACGTCTTACGCTCTTCCGTCCCATCCATCCCACGATCTAACGCCCATCCCGAACATCCCATCAATCCTCAACCCCCACTCACCCCATCGTCTTCTTCCTTCCGTCAACCCCTACCTACCGCCCCTTCCCGTCCACGGATCACCCCCTCCTTCCCCTCACTTTCCATTTTCCTAAACTGCATCCTCCCACGGCGTCGATTCTCCCTCCTCCCCTATTGTCCTGCTATCCCGACTCTCCACCTTCCCCTCATTCCGTTTCCCTCAGGCTTCCGTCCCACAGCCAGATCTGACACCGCCGCCCAGTCCGAGATCCCCTCCACGTTTCCCCCATCCTCCCAACCAAACTCCGCGTCAGCGCAATCCGATTATGGCCTTCTTCCCCCACATTCCGTACCACGCCTCCCTCCCCCATCTCCGCGATTTCATCTTCTGCGAGCAACCGTAAATCCACCCGTCATTCTTCCTTCCGCCAATTCGCCACGTGCCTCCACTCCTTCCTCTCCCCATAATAGCTCGTCCGATGTCCCGCAGTCGTCCGCCTACCCCTGCCGACATTTCTGAAGCCCCCACGAATCCCCACTTCCCGAAGATTCCCCGCCCTCTGCCGAAATCCCGAAGTCTACACCTGAATTCGCCCACCTACGAATTCGGTGTATTCAACCGCTATTTCAGTCAAACGCCATCCGCGCTGTGATTCATCCACCTGCACGCTCAATTTCACTCTTCGCTCTCTTCCCCAATTCACCTCCCGTCCAAAACCTAGCGTGCCCTTCGTCCTCCACACGATCTCAACATCAGACGAGGTCCCTGACATTCCAGTTCCGTCGGAGGATGACTTCCTTACTCCCACGTTCCTCCGACTTCCACGCTCCACTTCCTACCAATACACGAGTGCAGACCCTCCCAGGTACCGCCGTCAAACGAGGATCCGCTGACTTCATCTGCGGGTGATGCAACAGCGCCTGGCGTGATGTCCAGTCGCCGTGATCGCCGGCGTCCCATCGACCTGAGGCTGTCCGGAATCCTCACTGTCCCCACGTGGGTTCAAAGCCACCTTGGTCTGACCACAACCTACCGGTCCGCCCCGCACGCGACCCGCCCGTGCCCGTAACGTCTGCTCCACGCGCACGAACCACACCGACACGCACCGTGTGCCGCCAATCTCGTCGACCCCACGCCGCCCTTTTCCGGTTTACTCTGCCGACCATCCGCGCCCGTACGAACGGCCTCTCCCGCCGCGACTGACCGGGCTCGTGCCCCGCAAGTTAGGCACACATCCCCCTCTTTATTTTACGTCAATGTCTATATTTCTTTCAGTATTTCCCGCACCGTCTCCACAGCCATCGGGATTTTGATAGGTCGAGAGAATTAGATGAATTGATAGGATTCCGATCGTGGTCCACCCCATCGGGTTGACTGTCGAGCTCCCCTCAACAACCCACAGCCCCACGCCCGCGAGGACGTGGATCGGAAGGACTCCCGGACGGACTCTACTCGGCGCACCCCAGGGCCTACATCGGCGACACCCGAGACGGCACACTGCTTGATTGCATTATTAGCTTATTACATCATATTAGGATTCCCCTAGTTCACCCCTAGTATCACGGTGTTAGACCGGTTTCGCACCCGGTTATGCATCATCTTGGTGTCAGAGCACAGGCTGTGGTCGCTCGACTGCGCTCGCCGCCTCTGTTCCATTTCATCTTCCGCATCATTAGTATCATTCATCCATTTAGACATTTAGATTTTATCCTGCACTCATCATACATCACACTAGGGACAGCCCCTCTTCCTCGTAGCCAGGTACATCGCCATGGTGGTCTCAACACGCTCCGCCAGAGCTACTGTTCGCGAGGGGTCTACGTCCCCACCTCGGGACCCAAGGGGTCCCCTGCGCATCCCGATGCCCGACAGCGGAGTGGAAGGTGCTCGCCCTCCCCCTCCGCCCCCGGTTCGCATAGGATAAGGCGGTCTGACCTCTCAGAGGCCGGACCCACCTAGCCCTCACTCGTTCGATGGACGATCTACACGTGCTCACTCCACCTTCGCTCGACCACGACGACAGTGTCCCGGAAAGGCCCCAGAGATGACTACCGCCGATCGGCCTTCCACCAGCCAGCATCGACGCGGAGGACGTGACCGTCCCCGATCGCCTTCCGTAGGCGAACCTTACCTATCCCTGGCAGATCTTCACCGTACAGTGAGTGTCGTACTAGAGCATATGGGAGTTCCGCTCGCACCCACTTCGGGCCGCACGGCCCCCTAGCGACACCAGCTCGGGCCCGAGCACCCATCTAGCGATGCCCGAGTGCTCGATGAGTTGGATCGACGACCCAGCCCACGGAAGGGCCCCTACGAGCGGACCCCGTATCCAGACAGGCAACATGATGATCGACCAACTCAGGGTGGTCACTCGAGGGACTACCGCCCGGACGAGTCAGGCCTAAGAGGTGCCCGCCCCTACGATGATCGCTGCGATTATCGAGGTGATCGCGCACCAGTAGCCCCCGCATACGGAGCTCAGGATCATGGGCATCCCGATCGCCGAGCCGATCCACCCCGCCCCCGTGATTATTATCACGATGGTGAGTACACCACAGGCGCTCGAGGGGACCTACGTCGCCGCAGAGACTACGACCCCCAACCGGAGTATTCCCGCTATGATTGTGAGATTCCCCAGCGCGTGCCACCGCTCCCGGACTACACCGACCCCTATGATCGGGAGTACGACCACCGGCATTACCCCAGCCTGCCTCGTCGTCAGCACGACGATCAAGACTTCCACGACCGACGTGATGATCCCGATCATCCTCGTGAGGACCATCACGCTCGTATGCAGAAGAGCGTAAGGGTTGAGGTCCCTCTCTTTGACGGTTCTCGAGAACCCAAAGACTTCATTGATTGGGAGTCCAGCATGAACTCCTACTTCCGCTGGTACCGTATGGATACCGACCTCTGCGTCAAGTACGCAAAGATGAGACTTGGTGGACAGGCCAAGATCTTCTGGGAGAACGAGTACTTAGCCGCCGAGAGGCGAGGGCTCTCGATCACTACCTGGATCGAGATGGTTCAGAAGCTGCGGAACAAGTATGTTCCGCGGTAGTAGGAGGCGACACTCTTCCTATCATGGCTTGACCTTCGACAGGGCAAGTCACCTGTTCGGACTACATACAGACCTTTGAGGAGTGTCGGATGAGGTGTCAGTTCGTGGAGGACCCACGGATCGTCATTGGTCTCTTCACACACGGGCTGACCACCCGTCTTCGGAATGAGGTGCTCAAGAGCTGCCCTTCCGAAGTTGACGAGGCCTACCGCATCGTGGAGCACATAAAGAGACCTAGAGACGACGCCCCAGTGACGATGACCACTCAGACCGCCCGGGCCCCGTTCACCCGCTCCGCGACGACTACCACCCCATCCCAGCCTCGACCTAGTGGCAGGAACAGCCGGACTACCCCGACCACCTCAGTGGGATCTGCCCCACCTCCCCGGGCCGTGACTACCGATTTGTCCCTCTGCACGACTGTCGTCGCCCCTCCGCCCATCACTTGTTTCAAGTATCACGGCAAGGGACACCGGGCCAGCCAGTGCCCTTCTTCAAACCTGCTCATCGGGTTAGAGGACGATGCCCCGGACTATACAGTGGATGACGACGTCTTGCGGGATGACATCTACGTTGCTGACGATGGGCTAGAGGAGGAATGCTTGGATCCAGACGTCATTGGCTACATCAAGATCACCAGTGCAGCTTCTTCCCACTCTCCCATGGCACCCCACAGATCTACGATAGTCAGCATTGCCGTGCCGAGCCCCAGCAGCGGCACCCTTGTGCCCCGGCCACCCCCGGACACGATCACCGGGGCACGACCCCCGTCCGCGAGGATCCGTGCCGCACCCGCAGCGGCACCAGGGGCCTCCTCCCCAACTGCTGAGCAAGCGGGGACTCCATCACCGACCCCTGATCTGGTAGCCGATTGCGCACTTCGCACATCGATCTTCTACACTTACGTGAAGATCAACGGGTAAGTGTGCAAGTTGATCGTCAATAGCGGTAGTTGCGTCAACGCCGTGTCAGACACGATGATTCCACGGCTCAGATTAGCGACTCACCCACACCCGACTCCCTACGACATGTCTTGGATCGACACGACGTCTCTTCCGGTGAGACTCCAGAGTAGGGTGCCTCTACGGATCAGCACTTATGACGACATAGTGCTCTGTGATGTTATCCCGATGAAAATCGGGAGCATCATACTCGGGCGACCGTGGTTATACGACCACGACGTCCAGCTTGCAAGAAGGGCAAACACTTGCTCTTTCATGCACCGTGGCCGCAGAGTCGTATGGGTCCCCTACACCGCCCGACCTACTGCTCGTCGCCTACCGCCTCCTCGCGTTGGACTTATGGTGGTTCGAGGTCTGGAGTTCCAGCGGAGTATCCGGGACGAGCTCGCAGACACCCCGGTCTATTTTGCCTTAGCTCTCGACTTCCCCACCGGAGCTGACCCACCTACACCCTCCCCCGAGGCTGAGCCGATCCTAACGAAGTTCGGAGATGTATTCCCGGAGGACCTACCCGGCGAGCTGCCGCCGATGCGCCATATCCAACACGCGATTAATCTCGTGCTGGGGGCATCGCTTCCGAACCTGCCCCACTATCGGATGGAGCCCGCACGCTACGAGGAGCTGTGGCGACAGGTTCAGGAGTTACTGGCGAAAGGCCTCATTCAGGAGAGCCTCAGCCCCTGCGAGGTACCCGCCCTTCTAGCACCGAAGAAGGGACGGTACTGGCGCATGTGTTGTGATAACCGTGCGATCAACAAAATCACGGTCAAGTACCGTTTTCTGATCCCACGCCTGCAGGAACTATTCGACATGATGGCAGGATCCACGGTCTTCTCAAAGATTGATTTATGAAGCGGATATCACCAGGTTCGGATTCGTCCAGGAGATGAGTGGAAGACCACCTTTAAGATAAAGGACAGTCTCTACGAGTGGCGAGTTATGCCGTTCGGCCTCTCGAACGCGCCTAGTACGTTCCAGCGGCTGATGAATGAGGTCTTGCGCCCATTCAGTGGGAAATTCGTCGTCGTCTACTTCGACGACATTCTTATCTACAGCCACGGGCGGGAGGATCATCAGCACCATTTGCGCCAGGTTTGCAATGCGCTTCGACGGGAGAAGCTTTACGCCCATCAAAAGAAGTGCTACTTCTTCACGACCGAGGTTTCCTTCCTAGGATTCATCATGTCAGCACAGGGTGTGTCCGCCGATCCGGAGAAGGTGCGAGCCATTTCCTCATGGCCCCGACCTTCCACGATCCACGAAGTCCGGAGCTTCATTGGACTGGCGACGTTCTATTGCCGATTCGTCCAGAACTTCAGTTCTGTGACGGCACCCATCACCGACTGTCTCAAGCTAGAGAAGCTTCAGTGGACCGAGGCAGCCAAGCAGGCCTTCAACCGATTGAAGGCCTTGATGACCCAGGCACCGGTCCTGCGGTTACCCGACTTCAGCAAGGTGTTTGAAGTCACCTGAGATGCCTCTGGCGTTGGCATCGGGGGTGTCCTGAGCCAAGATGGCCACCCCGTCGAGTTCTTCAGCGAGAAGCTGAATGACGTTAGATTCCGGTACTCCACGTACGATAAGGAGTTTTACGCCGTCATTCAGGCATTGAGACACTGGCAACATTATCTCCTGTCCAAGGAGTTTGTGCTCTTTTTCGGACCATAAGGCCTGAAGTACCTCCACTCGCAGCAGAAGCTGCGCGAAAGACACGGCGCATGGGTGGAGTATCTACAAGACTACACGTTCGTTATCCGCCACAAGAAGGGCAAGGATAATGTGGTTGCTGACGCGTTGAGTCGCCGGGCGTATCTTCTTACTTCATTGAGGGTGCAGGTTACCGGGTTTGAGTCCTTAAAGGACTCATATTTGACGTGTCCGGATTTCAGTCCCATAGTCCAGGCCCTCGAGGTTGGCACTCGCCACGAGCATTGCGACTACCTACGGACAGAGGGTTACCTATTCTCCAAGAATAGGTTGTGCGTTCCACGCACGTCTCTTCGGGATCAGCTCACTTGGGAGTGCCATTCCGGAGGTCTTGCCGGTCATTTTGGCCGTGACAAGACGATTACGGTAGTAGAACATCAGTTCTATTGGCCGAGCCTGAAGCGCGATGTTGGGAACATCGTCGCTCAGTGCTGGGTGTGTGCCTTCGCTAAGCAAGTCAAGAAGAACGCTGGCCTCTACACACCGTTACCAGTGCCAACGCGACCATGGGACGACGTGAGCATGGACTTTGTGCTCGGACTATCCCGCACGGTCCGCCACCAGGATTCTATCATGGTGGTCGTGGATCGCTTTTCGAAGATGGCCCATTTCGTGCCATGTTCGAAGACCTCTGACGCCACGCGAGAGGCCCAGTTGTACTTCCGGGAGGTAGTCCGCTTACATGGGCTACCTAAGTCCATCGTATCAGATCGCGACGTCCGCTTTATGAGCCATTTTTGGCGGACACTGTGGAGCATGCTAGGGACTAAGCTGAAGTTTTCAACGGCATATCACCCGCAGACAGACGGCCAGACGGAGGTCGTCAATCGGAGTCTTGGAAACTTGCTCCGATCTTTGGTGGGGGACAACCTCACCACCTGGGATCTAGTCATCACGCGTGCCGAGTTCGCGTATAACGCCTCGGCGAACTGCACCACTGGTATGAGCCCGTTCGAGGTTGCCCATGGCCCAGTTCCCCGCAAACCTCTAGACTTAGTGTCAGTAGATCCCCACATTAGAGCCTATGAGGATGGTGTAGCATTTGCCCAACATGTGAGTGAGTTGCATAAATACATTCATGATAGGATCACTCAGCAGAATGCAGCATACAAGCGAGGCTGCCGACTCGCATCGTCGTCACCGGAGTTTCGAGCGGGTGACCAGGGTGATGGTTCGGTTGAGACCTGAGAGATACTCTCCCGAGGCACGGCTACGAGCTTCATGCTGCGTAACGCGGGCCCGTTCGGGTCCTTTCCCGCGTGGGCGAGAACGCCTACGTCGTCGACATCCCTCCTTCGTGGGGTATCGGCTCGACCTTTAACGTGGCGGACTTGGCCGCGTATTTAGCTCTACCACCACATCAGCCTTCCGACCACTGGCCCCTTCTCGAGAGCGAGTTTGTCCAGCAATCCACTCCCCGGTGCTACCACCCGATTGGCATGAGCGAGGTAGAGGAGATGCTGCAGGAGATAATTGACTTCACGGGGGATGGTGCTTCGCGGAGGTTTTTCGTGCGTTGGCAGGGACGTCCAGTAGAGGATGACACATGGATCACGGAGGACGACTTAGCACGCCTACGACCGGATCTGCTCGAGCCGCTGCCCGACACACCCGCTAACTCGACGGAGTCGAGTTCTTCAGACCCCGCGAGGATTGGTGGCGTACGACCCCCGTCGCCACCAAGGCATGACACTACGGCGCCGGAGGAGCCGACCCCGCACGCGTCCAGCCCCCTCGACAGGCGAAGACGAAGGATGCAGAGTTTCACTACACCAAGTGAGGACCTCATCTCGCCACGACACATTTCATAGGGCTCGCGCGCGCGTGGAGTTATCTTTCCAGTCTTTTATTTCATTATGAACTCTATTAGCCCACACGTGTTTAAGCGGGCCTTTGCATATCTTCTTCTCTCTCTTTTAGGCTTTCGGGTGGGTTTTTCCCTTTTTCGGGAGCCCATTCGTAAAGCCCCTTCTCTTTGTGGACCTTTATTTTCTATGATTATGTTAGGTGTGGGTTGTGGGCCTCAAGTGGGCCCTTTCCTCTCTCGGCCCAGTATGGGCTCTATAAGAGGGGAAGGGACCCCCCCCCCCCCCACGTGCCGCCGCCGAGACTGCCGCCTCCCCTTGCTTTGCTCACGTTCTACCCACGCAGTCAACCCTACGCCGCCGCTGCCGCCGCCACAAGTTGCCGCCGCCGCCGCCGGAAAGCTGTGCCACCACCCTTCTTCCACCGCCATTCCCCATCCACCTCTCGCCACAGTCCACCCCTCCAGAAATTTCCCGGCCGTTTTCCCCACGACCAACGTCTTACGCTCTTCCGTCCCATCCATCCCACGATCCAACGCCCATCTCGAACATCCCATCAATCCTCAACCCCCACTCACCCCATCGTCTTCTTCCTTCCGTCAACCCCTACCTACCGCCCCTTCCCGTCCACGGATCACCCCCTCCTTCCCCTCACTTTCCATTTTCCTAAACTGCATCCTCCCACGGCGTCGATTCTCCCTCCTCCCCTATTGTCCTGCTATCCCGACTCTCCACCTTCCCCTCATTCTGTTTCCCTCAGGCTTCCGTCCCACAGCCAGATCTGACACTGCCGCCCAGTCCGAGATCCCCTCCACGTTTCCCCCATCCTCCCAACCAAACTCCGCGTCAGCGCAATCCGATTATGGCCTTCTTCCCCCACATTCCGAACCACGCCTCCCTCCCCCATCTCCGCGATTTCATCTTCTGCGAGCAACCGTAAATCCACCCGTCGTTCTTCCTTCCGCCAATTCGCCACGTGCCTCCACTCCTTCCTCTCCCCATAATAGCTCGTCCGACGTCCCGCAGTCGTCCGCCTACCCCTGCCGACATTTCTGAAGCCCCCACGAATCCCCACTTCCCGAAGATTCCCCGCCCTCTGCCGAAATCCCGAAGTCTACACCTGAATTCGCCCACCTAAGAATTCGGTGTATTCAACCGCTATTTCAGTCAAACACCATCCGCGCTGTGATTCATCCACCTGCACGCTCAATTTCACTCTTCGCTCTCTTCCCCAATTCCCCTCCCGTCCAAAACCTAGCGTGCCCTTCGTCCTCCGCACGATCTCAACATCAGACGAGGTCCCTGACATTCCAGTTCCGTCGGAGGATGACTTCCTCACTCCCACGTTCGTCCGACTCCCGCGCTCCACTTCCTACCAGTACACGAGTGCAGACCCTCCCAGGTACCGCCGTCAAACGAGGATCCGCCGACTTCATCTGCGGGTGATGCAATAGCGCCTGGCGTGATGTCCAGTCGCCGTGATCGTCGGCGTCCCATCGACCTGAGGCTGTTCGGAATCCTCACTGTCCCCACGTGGGTTCAAAGCCACCTTGGTCTGACCACGACCTACCGGTCCGCCCCGCACGCGACCCGCCCGTGCCCGTAACGTCTGCTCCACGCGCACGAACCACCCCGACACGCACCGTGTGCCGCCAATCTCGTCGACCCCACGCCGCCCTTTTCCGGTTTACTCTGCCGACCATCCGCGCCCGTACGAACGGCCTCTCCCGCCGCGACTGACCGGGCTTGCGCCCCGCAGGTTAGGCACACATCCCCCTCTTTATTTTACGTCGAAGTCTATATTTCTTTCAGTATTTCCCGCACCGTCTCCACCGCCATCGGGATTTAGATAGGTCGAGAGAATTAGACGAATTGATAGGATTCCGATCGTGGTCCAACCCGTCGAGTTGGCTGTCGAGCTCCCCTCGACAACCCACGGCCCCACGCCCACGAGGACGTGGATCGAAAGGACTCCCGGACGGACTCTACTCGGCGCACCCCAGGGCCTACGTCGGCGACACCCGAGACGGCACACTGCTTGATTGCATTATTAGCTTATTACATCATATTAGGATTCCCCTAGTTCACCCCTAGTATCACGGTGTTAGACCGGTTTCGCACCCGGTCCTGCATCATCTTCCTTCTCTCCTTCGTGCACGTGTGTGGGCATAAGAGGGAAGAGGAGGAGACTCCTTTCCCCTCTTTCTTTATTTTCCTTCTTTATTTCCTCCTTACCCTTCTTCTTAAGCGTGCACACGTATTTTTCTCACTTCCTTCCTCTCATGTGCGCACATAAGGGGGAAAGGACGGAAGAATACCCTTCCACCCTCTCCTTTCTCTTTTCTCCCTCTTCATACTTCTCTCACTTCCTCTCATGAGACTGAAAACAATTCTGTCACGCATAAAGTCTTTGAGAAAAAATACTCTCTTGTGCTTGCCCCTCTCTCTCTCATTCATGTAGCTGAAATTTTGTATGAGGGAGAAATTCTTCTCCCTCTCGCACTCGCTTTTCCTGCTCCTTGCATGATGGAAATGAAATTTCTGCTACGCGACAGAATTATCGACAAGAAAATAACTTTATATAGTTTGCAAGTTTGACCCGTGGTTTGATGATGTAGGATAATTTTAGAAAGGTATCTAAATCCTACATATGAGGGAGGATCTATGAATTGATATCAGTGAATAAAATAGAGAATAGATAATTTAAAAAGATGATATAGAAGAGATAATTAAAATAGATAGTATTATATATTAATATGTTGGTAGTATTATATATTTTAATATAGAGAATAGATTAAATAGTATTTTTGGAAGAGATAGAAAATAGAAAGAGATACAGATATGAGGAGAAGTGAGAGAGTCGGTGGTGATGAGAATAGTAAGCGGGATAGATGAGAGAAGAATACTGAGGCGAATAGAGATAAGAAAGATGGAATGGCAAAATACATATAATATAAAATAGTCTATGTGGGATGGAAATTAAGAGGATTAGTTAAGAATAAGATGTTTGGATAAGATAGATAATAGAAGAGTGAGGAAGTAGATAGGATATAGATGAAGAGGAGAGGACGATGTTGAACTTATGGACGATCTTTTAAGAGAACTATAATCATGTTAAAAGAAGTGAGGATGAATACCTGACGGAAGGAAGAAGCGATGCTCCCGAATCGCTCCAATGACACAGGTACGTCTCGAATAGCCTCTGACAGGAAAGTGATGAAGACGACAGAAGAGGAGGGAGAAAAGAGAGGAGGATAGAATCGGAGAGGAGAGAAGGTGCGGGAGAATGGGGAGACACAGGAAGAACAGTGAACACACAGGTAAAACGAACCAAAGGGTAAACCCAAATTTATCAAAAACATCTCATTTGTTCGCTTACAGATTTCTAATTTATCGAAATGATTGGAGGGAAGTTACGCCGTTGCGTCGCGTCGCGACGGTTATTTCCCGTTTCGGCTGAATGTTGACCGGGCTGGGCGTCCGTTGATATTCCGTCGTCGGGATTGTGGGGAAGTTGTGGGGACGTGGAGAGAACTTATCACGTAGAGTTAATGAGGCGATAATTCCGCGACTGCTGGGTGAACTCGCGATGTGATTTTGTTACGCTCAATGAAGCCACGAGGGTCGTGAGGATTTCCGAACGTCGCGGTTCATCAGGTAAGGTCTTTGTCCTAAAACTTGTTGTCGGACGGTCTCGCATATCATCTGTCGTCAGGTAGTCTTCCTTCGACGTTGAGAATTCTGGTTAAAGTGCAGGGAGTGAGCAGAGATCCCGTCGCGAAGATGTCGCGAACAGCCATGGGAGGTGTCTTTCTTCGCGTGCACTCTCCTCCTTCATCTTGTACAGATCTTCTCGTCGTTCTTGTTTTCATTACAAGTTTTCCCTCTGCCTTTTCTTCCGGATTTGTCCAGTGGTCAACGGGGAGCTCTCGAGGTAACTCCCGTCACGCCCGGTGATACCATGAGCGTCGTGGGGAACTTCCTGTCATGCCTTGTAATAACCGCGACGGTTATTCCTGCGAGGGTTGACTAGTTTGACCCGATTCGGTATCGTAGAATTCTGATAGTTTTAGAGTATTCCCGACATTCTTTTCTTTCGCACATAAGTGGTTATAGGACGATGGCGAGGTTGACACCCTTGCTTTAGACGTATCATATTCATCATTGCCGCTTCCTTCTTCTCAAAGCGGGAGAAATGACGAAGCACATTTTCTCTCTTATGATACTCCTCGACGACGAGACGGCTGATGTCGTCAACCTCCACCCTATTCCGTTCGATTTGCAACGCATACTCTTGACTCGGTCATCCTCCTTAGCTTGTTACTAGCTTCACATGACAAGGTGCTGATCGACTGAGACTCTTTAACTTCTGCGTCAATCGTCCTGCCCATCTTCTATTCTCTTGATTGCCTCGCGGCTTCACTGTCATTTACGAGGCATCTTGGAGTGAATAGAGAGTACTTCCTGCTGATTATCTTCATAAAGGCTTGTCAAGAGCTTTGACATTGGGGAGCTGAGAAGACAATCTTCATGACTGAATTTAATTAGTCTCTTTGCTCTCATCATGGCAGATGGATAAGATATGTAGATTTGTTGACCTTGAACTATTATTGGAGGTCTTGGATACGTCCGATAATGATTCTTGGAGTGGCTTTCTCCAAGTTTAGATTTCCTTCATACTGAACTATCTTCATGTTGATTACCATCATGCCAACTAGTTTGATAATTGCATGGGATACACTTTCAAGAGTCTTGTCTTGAGGTGAAATAAGAAGATAGGTTCTTCTATTGGATCTCTTCTAAAATTCTTTCTAAGGGTGGTTTTCAAAGAAAAGGAATTGGAAATCAAAGAGGTTTCCTACTGATTTTCTTTTGAGATCATTAGTTACAATTATATAAGGTACCTAAGATATGGTGGACGTGGTTTGGAAAATTAGGAACCTATACCAAAGGTAGAAGGTGGTTGACTTGGTCCATTCAAGGAATTCTAAGTTTCTAAGGATAGAAGGCTAATTTCTTTTGACCAAGTCAATCTTTAGATCTGTATAAAATAGGAAAAGGAGGAGGGAAGATCATTCCCTTAAGATCTACACTCTCTTTAATTATTTACAGAGGTTTTATTCATCCATTTAATGAATGGATAATTTTTCAAATTGGTAGATAAGGAGGAAGAGGAGGATAGGTTCACTTAGAATCCTTGTGCTCATGTTTTCAAAATAATTCTCCATCATTTGACCACAGGATTTTGACTAGAGCGGGTTGACAAGAAATATTTGAGGAGAGAGAAAGTAGATAGTCAATTGATTCTCCAAATAGATAGTCTAAGGATAGTCTAAGGATAGTCATGATATCTCACGATCTTGATTAAGAGGTTGAAATTTCACGTGCATGATCGTTATTTTAAGCTCTACAAATCTACTTGGACTGATTATAAATTTGAGACAAAAAAATCAAGGTTCTTAATGTTTCATAGTATGCTTTTAGCATTGGCTAACCAAAAGGAAACAAGACACCGATTGATCATTCTTCGTATATGGAACATCATTTTTAGTGAGTTTCTTCTCTTTTCTTTTTATTCCTCGTGTTGGATATAAGACGCCAAATCCAAACAAAATGTATAAGATTTCGAAGATATGTTTTGATTAGAGAGAACCACTAGAGAGTGTTTTTCATCACAATCCTTAGACTAGAATCATTTTCCATCCACCTTTTCTTTTTTCTCATTCTTTTCATTAACATTTTCATATTTTTCGCACCCTCAAAATCACTTTTCCACCATCGATCAAGGGTTTTCAATCTTTGAAAGAGTTTGGAACCATTTGATCAGTTTATTCAGTTATGTATACATCTTCTTCCCTTCATCAATCATCTCCACTTTATTAATCCAAATATACCAAAGCTATCTTGTGATTTCAATCTTTTAACCTTCCTCCCTATGAATTTGATCCCGACTCACTACTATTTGAAATTTCAAAACTGAATTCAAAGACTTGAATATAAATTTTTATACGTAAATTTTTTCATTCAACAACCATATTTTTACGCATATCAAGGATAAATCATACTCATCATATGAGTTCGATCAGAAAAAGTTTGACCAACAACAAAGACTTAAAAATCCATAAGAGAAAAAGAAGAGGAGAGGCCTTGTCTAGGTTTTTGGGTGTTGGAACTGCCTTAAACATGCCAATTCTAACAAAATTTTTCCAATCAAACATTCAAGGGACATGTGCATTGTGATCATATCACTTGGCCCCTAAAAAATCAATAAGAACGTTAAGAAACTATCAAGACAGCTTTTGGCTATCAGTTGAGAATTTTTTTGTGCCTTGAATGGCCAAGATCATGTTGTGTGTCTCACAATTTGTCATTTGAGGAAAGTCATATATCGCACGGGATGTGAGCCACTTGATTAATGTTTCTCATGGACAAGTATCAAAGATTTTGTGCGGTCGTTGAAAACACATGCGTGTCACAACAAGTACCAAGCTCACCAATTTAAATTTTTAATCAATAATCAATTAGTATAATGAAGAATACATGTCTAATACATAGAGAAATATGGTATTTTATAAGTATTCGTCAAATTTAATCAAATCGGATGAGAAATTGAGGTGAGAAATTAGGGATATTATAAATTTGGAAAGACGACTCCTAGAGAATCCACAAAATCAAAAATTACTCAATTTAGATCATTATTCACGGAGAAATCAAGGAGCAAAATCAAGGAACAAAAATTGATAATGAAGAGAGAGAATTCGATAAAATTTCTAAAAAATAATCTAATCTAAGCTTTGAAATTAAAATCTAATAATAAATGACAAAATATTAGGAGGAAAACACATAATTTGACCTAAAATTGCACTCGAAATAATCTAATTGGTCACTGGATCAAAGGTTTTTCATTCCACATTTTTTTAAAATAAATATTTGGCATTTAAGAGTTGAAACCTCCCTATTCTTTTGATGAAATCTTGATCTCAAGCACTCCCTAGAGGTGAAAATGAGTCTAGAAGAGGAATAAATCAAGAGATGTAAGGATTGAGATGTCTAAACTGTTCAATTACTAGAAACATCTAAGAATACATTTTTCGTCAAAGAGAGAGAGTATAAATAGAGTTGAAATTGGGCATGGCCGCTCAATTGTCTCTTCATCTTCAATCAAGAGTCATGATTCATCTTTAGGAGATGAATCGACATCATTTAGTCATGGTCGTTGGATCCTCGATAGAGCATCCATTTTACGTGACGCCATCGCATGAAGAACAATCGTCGTGTAACGGTTACCGTTCGATCTTCATCGAATGCTTGAAATGATGTCACGCGTCCAAGGAAGTCTATCGGGCACATTTAATCTCAGCTATTATAACTCCTCAAATCATGGATGATATTCAATCATTTTAAAAAACGAATTGTTGCTAATTCAGAGTGCGCCACATACCCCTTCGAGTAAGTGAAAATCAAGGGCTAAGATTAAATCATTTCCTTTCACGTCAATTGGATGCTTTTGGGCGTGCCACATTACCTGCGTAAAAAAAATAGAAACATAGTCCCACCTTGCAAAATTCGAGGCAAAAAGCGTGTATAAATAGTTGAGCGTGATAATGGAATAGCTTATATCCTTAAAAGGATGCCTAACCCATTATTAAACGCACATATATACACAAGCGTGCACCACGTGACAACATGCAAGTTGTTCGCCACATCAATTGCCACATAAGCGCACGAAATACAATTGATTTTTAATTCTTTTAAATAAAAATAAAATAATAAAATAAATCCAAAAATCTATAATAATTTGAAAAAATTCTAGAAAAATTCATAAAAATTAGAAAATTCATAACTTTCAAAATACAACTCCAAATTGATCCAAATTTATTTTTTTGGATCAGAAATTAAATAATCTATCATTCTAAAAATTAAAATTTAATAAATAACAAGAGAATAAATTTTAATTTCTAAAATATACTCATTGCTTTTAGAAAATAAAACTAGAAAAATATATGAGTGTATATAAAAATATCTTCTCATATTATTTGTAATTAAAAGTTCATTATAATCTCAAATAAATATGAGAATAATTTACTCTAAAATATATTCTTTAATTATGCATTATTATCCCTAAAATAATATATTTTGATATTATAACTCAAAATTGTATAGAATGATAGATATGCACTCAAATTATGATAACATGCATAAGAATGAAATGTTTTATGCCTTAATTTTTATTAATACTCATATAATTACATGTAGAAATTTCATGTTATTAACTAGAGCACCTTAGATTTGCAGCAAATGCCAACCTCTTGAAGAGAAATCATCATTTCAAAAATTGCACATTGGAAATTGATCCAACTATTAGGAATCTGCCATGTGTCGCCCTTTGGATGGCTCATCCACAAGGTTAAGTCGTTGTCATTAATCTTCACTTATTCAAATAAACTATTGCAATGAAATTGATTTTTGTACTAGACCTTGGTCAAGTTCTTTTTATGTTTAAATTGATCTTGGTGCAATTTGACACTGATAAGTTATCACAGAATTTAAAATATTTCAGATTTTTATGCTTATAAATATTAAATGAATTTTAGATATTCAAAAACTCCTTTAGGGAATAAGTCACTAATTACTCTATCTAATTTCAGTCATTCCTAATCCATACCAATAGAATAAAAGCGATATCTAAAAATGACATTGGCAAATGTGGATTCTCCATGAGGTTTGAGAATTGACAATTTGGTGCTAACAACCAAGAGGTTCCTTTAGACCTTGTAGACCAACTATAATCAATTCTAAAGCATCTATTATTCTGAGGAATATTATGTGACCTAAAAGCCCAATCACACTTTTCCTCTCTTTTTTATATTCATGATATGAAATTTATTCATTGGTATTCTTGTCTAATGTTTGCAATGAACAAATGAATTATTATGAGATCATAATACAAAGATCACTATTCTTTATGGATATTTTCTAAAATTTCTTATTCAAAAATATTTTTTTGAGGACTTATAATATCATAAAAGAATATCACTATCTGATCTCACTCATATGATCAGTATGACTAATCTTGTGGCCATCAATGTAGAGACAACAAGGATAGACAGTAGGTACTCTTCGACTAAAAATCTCATTAAATTGATTATGAATTCTTGAATGGTATTATGCCTAGCTTTAAATCAATTTTATTCAAGTCATGGCTATGTATATCGTCCTCAAGCTAGAGACACCAAAGACATCTTGTGGATAGATGGGCCATGTTTTGATTATGACTAAGGGATCCTTGACAACAAGATCTCAAAACCATCATAGATTGGATATGACATGATGTCCACAAGGAAATTATACAATTAAGATGGGATTGTTCGCACTTAGTATAATCAAATATTGACTAAAGGAATAAAATGGGGATAAATATTTGGGGTAAGGTAGTGGAAATATCGAAGAAGCTATATGCAATGATTTCCATAACACATTTATTCTTCTTTAATTTCTCAAATCATTTTCATTATCCAATTTGACCAAATTCTAAAAACTATCAAAAGTCAAATCTTGATTCTCCATGGATTCAACCCGTATTTACTAACTATATTGAAAGAGATCATCAATTAAGTGACCTAAGGCTTTATTTTTTACCCTCGATCTTGGGTTGTTGATGATCTTATGATTTTTGCTTTTCAAGGGGAGGTCCAAGATTGAGCATTTCATGACAAAAGACTAGGTAACATTAGTATTACCTTGTGATGCACATCCCCATAGGAATTTTTACAAGTTGCCATGGAATGTAGGTTTTCTTTTCTAGGTGCATGGGCAAAGACAACAAGAAAGTAATTCTCAAGATTATATGCACAAAAATGGGTGCCCAAAACTAGTTTGAATTCTACAATCCTAAAGCTCTTAGAGAACATCTCAAAATAATCTATATATTTCATTTATGATAACTTGATATCATAAATATCTTACTATATGTTGGTGGATCAAGCATCTAGAGCAAGTTTTTTTGTGGCAAAATAGGTTATCGGTGCCATTTGCTTTTGGACAGAATTCAAGTGAGACTCATCTTCTTGGGCAATAATATGTTTGTATGTTAAGATTTTTTTAAAAATGGTTAGGGTTTTTTGAGAAATTTGGAGAGACTATGGAATATGGAAGAAGATCATCTAGGTTGGCCATGTACATTCAGAGTTTGTCTAATATTCATAATTTTATTTATATAAGTATCACTAGTAATCACTAACATAAAATACTATTAACTCAAATTTCATATTTTTTAGAGCAGCATTCAGCAATCAACAATAACTAATGAGGATCCCTACCCACGAGATAGTGATGATGATGAAGATGATCATCATTGTTATCATCATCATTGTCATTGTCATCGTCGTCATCATCATCATGGTATAAAGCATCTTAATGATAAAACTAATGTCACGAATGATCCTTTGGCAGCATAATCAAAAGCCAAAAGAAAAACTAATTAGCAGATTAATTGAATTAAATTTCTATAAAAATGTCTTTTTTAAAGGAAGTATGTCTTTTAATTTAAAATGACAAAGCGCCTCACCTCTCGTAAGTAGGTGGTAGCTTTTGGCCTGCTCGAGAGAAGTCTGTCCGTTAGGGAATACCGTTGACATCAGTGAAGGGAAGAGAATTCGCGGGCCCACGTTTCTCTGTTCCTCTGCTCCGATTCCCGCTACTCTCCATGGTCCTTCATTACCCCCTCTCTCTAATTTGTTATTCCTGTTCAGTACCCTTGTTATTGTTCTGTTCTCTTTCCTTTTACAGGATTATTTCAGAATGATCAATTCGTCGCAGCACATGGCCGAGCGAGGTTCCAATCTAGTCGTCATAAATTTAGGTCAAACTCTTTTTTTCTGTGAATTCGACGTAGTGATTGCAAAAGTTTTTTCGTTATTTCTGATCTTCTTTGCTTTCAAGTTTTCAATGTATTTTTTTTACGCCGTAGGCTCTGCAAATGTTCGTATTGGTTTGGCCAAGGACCAGACGCCTTTCAATATCCCACATTGTATAGCTTGGCGTCTGAAAAAATCTCTGCCGTCCAATTTTACTATGATAGATCAGGTGACAGTATGGTTTTTTGCCTTTTTAAATTATCCCCAGTCGTTTTCATTCCGTGGTGTTTGTAAATAATTCTTCAGCCTCTGAATTCACAAGCGACTTATGCTCAGAAATTTGAGCGAGAGGATGCTTATAAAAGTGTAAGAAAAAAGTTGGATTCTCTTTTATGACTCTTTTATCTCGCTGCATTTGAATGATTTAATAATATGCAGATCACATCTTTGGTTAATGCTCCTAACATGGATGGAGATGCAGATGACAGCCCATTTCCTCGCAAGGTGCTTTGTACTCGCTATTTCATTTTTTTAGTTACAGAGTAAATAAGGTTATTTACTAAGAAAAAGGTTATTTACTCAGGGTTGACGTTTAGTTATTCAGTAATCTGTTATCTCTGCTAGTATATTACAAAACGAGAAGAGCTTCATACTTCCCTGCTTCTAGAACTGCAACGACTGTTAAAATCAGCCTTTGATCATTTAATTGTTGTAAAATTAGTATTGTATTGCGTTCTTATGTTTCACCTGATATGCAGATGGGGCGTGTTGATGGATATAACAACCAAAGCAAAAAAGTTGAAATTGGTTTTAATTTTGCTGACGTGATTGAAAAGAAGAGAAGACCTGAAGTTTCTGGAGGTGCTACCTAGTTTATCCTGTATTATTATGCCTACATCTTTACATGTATCCTTTCCATGTATTTGATCCTTAATATGATGCAGATGATAATATTGGAGAGGATGAAACACTCAGCCGTGAGAAAGAGTCCTCAACAGATGAAGAAATTTATAAGAAATTTATCTGTGGCGAGGATGCTCTGAGAATCCCCCCAAACGAGTCATATATATTACGGCGACCTATTCGTCGTGGTCACTTCAATGTTTCTCAGCATTATTCTCACCAGCAGGTAATGTACGTCTTATGACTCGATACCACTCCAAAATAGAATGACGGTTGATGACTAATACTGTACATATACATGGAAATTCTTGAAATAGACCACCAATGGTTTGCATGAAAACTAGGGCTGTGAGGGAGAAGTCATTAAAGAGATGATTTGTTGGCTTATTTAGGAGAATAAGGAAAGCCCTATTGAATGTATGTTCCCACTCAAGCGCAAGTGGAGTTGCTTCCATTTCACCACCATCTCTTTCGCTCTGTTCAGTTTCTCAAGAATTTGTCAAAATAAGAATCAGGATCATGCCATTGCCACGTTAAATGGAATCAGTAAAATATGTATCCGTTTGATGTATGGTTTATTTTTTAATTTTTGTCTCCTCTCTAGGTTTCTCAGGACATCTTTACTATATGGAACTGGATTTTGTGTGAGAAACTTCAAATTCCATCAGCTAACAGAGGCCTATTCTCTGCCATCCTTGTTATTCCAGAGACTTTCGATAGTCGTGGTCTGTCTTTCATTTTCTTTTAAAATTTGTTTTCATTTCTTTTGTCTGTAAATTACAGCACCCATGTGTGCCCGTGATTAGATTTTATACTGTCATTAGTGCATTTGAGTCTAAACATGGTTCAGTTATTGTTTTTCTAACAGAAATCAGGGAAATTCTTTCAATTGTATTGAACGATTTGAAGTTTTATTCAGCTGCCGTGCATCAGGTATGTCCATCAGGTGTTTCTTTGTATTTACTTTACAAATTGGCTACTGTGACATGTTAAAATCTGGCGCCTGTAAAAGTCCTGATTTGGGATTATCTTAGTTGATAACTTTTGGACAACACTGCGCATCTAGTACAGTCAAGATGACTGAAGCTGGGAGGGATGCGACTAAACCCTAGGAAAACGTAACTCTTGTCTTCTTTCTTCCGTGACCTGAAACCCTCCTTCCCTCACCCCCTACTTTTAACCTTCATTTAGACAAAAAAAGTATGTGGGGATAGACTTTTACGACTACCCTTTTTTAGGGCTTAAACTTATTCAAACAGACTCTACAAGACCCAGGCGTTTGTAACATTCATTGAGTGACAGAGTATGAATTTTGAGCTATGAAATCTCTCGAGACATTATAAGGGTTATCCTAATATTTCTAAGTGATCATATAAGTCTTTGTGCAACGTTTCTCTATCTTCTGCTTGTGGCTTCATACATGAAAAGTCATCCTCCACCTATGCGAGTCTTTCCTAGCTCTTGGGTTTATTTATAATTTCTTATCGATAATAGTCTCCAATGTTTTATGTGTATTTTCAGGAGGGGTTTGCAGCAACATGTGGAAACGGATTGGCCACAGCCTGTGTGGTAAACTTGGGTGCACAGGTGACATCCATCATTTGCGTAGAGGTAAGTGTATTTCATAAGCAATCAATTAAAAACTCATGGTTCTCAGAATTGCATCAGTAACAGAATACTTGGGTTGGAAAACATCTCTTGGATAGTAGTAATCATCAGGTTTCTTGCTTTCCCTAGATCTTTTTTTTATGGGTCAGATACAGGACAATTTTTTCCCCCTCAAAATTATCTTCAACACAACTGTCTTGAGTTATGTATTAAGTTAATTTGTATTTTAATTTTCAAGGGATCAGAAAAATGGCTATAATTCAACTGCTTTTTGTTCTACATTTCAGGATGGTGTCGCTCTGCCTTCTACAAGTCTAATCTTGCCTTATGGTGGAGAGGTAGACCACTCATTATTTCATTTGTTGTCTTCATAATTCGTATTGATATTTGTTTTTACTCATTTATTTAGATGAGCAATGATGTCACTGTGAACTGCTCTGAGATCATTAACTCAAAAATTAACATTCCGAGGGACAATTATGTGTTGATTTCAAGAACCCGTTTCTCATTTATTTGTTTGCATTTTGGTACTTAATCTTCTCTCCAAGCTGTCTTTGTCAAAATAGGATATCAAATTTAACCTCTGGTGAGCTGACGTGTATCATGGAGAAGGTAGGATGGTTAGGTTAAGAAAATTTTTATGAACAAGGATGACAGAATACCTCTAACTCTAAGAAACTTGCAATGGGCCTTTTTATTTATATTATGTGATATTCATCTACACAATTTTTTGGGTGCATATGATATGAGAATTCTTGTTTCTTTGCAGGATATTTCAAGGTGCCTTCTATGGACACAACATCATCGTCAAGCATGGCCTGTTGCTCACACAAACCCATTGGTGAAGCCAAATGACTTATTGATTTTGGATAAAATAAAAGAGTCTTTCTGTGCGATACGGGTTAGTGTACTCACACCATAGAATTCTGATTTTGTATTTCTATTTCTTAACTCCGAAATTAATGAACTCTAAGAAAAAGATTTTACGTTCTTTTATTAGTTCTGTTGTTGACATTTTTTCTTTTTCTTTCACTCTTTCCGACAACTATATTAGAACAGGAAAATCATAGTTTCATTGATCGCATCATATTTATCTATTCTAGTTATTCTTCAACTACAGGAAGGGGACGTAAGTGGCATTGTGGTAATTCACTCTGGTGAAAGGACAGATTCTGCATCCTTTAGTGTCAGACTACGTGATCTCAATGTATGTTTTTAATTGTTCTTTTTGTCAATCTCTTCAACTAAATCTGGATGTGATCTTTTTCGCTTTCTCATCTGTTTCATGATTTGTCAATCATGTTTGCTTTTCATTCTCCTAACAGGTTCCACCGATGGGACTGTTTTATCCAAGAATCTTTGATCCCAGCAGAGCATCCCCCGCCACCTCGCACATGGTGAATGTCTTTGGCTGTCAGTTCTGTGCTTGTTGTTGATTCAATCTAATTAATTGGAACTAAAATTTCCAGGTTTAGTGACCACGAAGACATGCTTGAAGATGCATGGCATGCAGAGCTACCCAGAAGATCTGATTTCTCCGAGAGCTCTTTATTTGGCACTTATAATAGTAATCAGATCATGTATAATGATAATAATTTCTTCTATCGATTTCGAATCAAGGAACAAGAAAATCTTGGTCTTGCCGATGCAATTACTAGAAGCATACTTTCAGCTGGTATGACTGTAATTTGTGATTTTTAAAGTTACTCAAAAGGAACTGCTAATGTGTTATGGATTTGCAGGACGTCTGGAGCTTCAGAGAAAATTGTTTAGCAGCATACAACTGGTGAGTTAAAATTGAAATTTTGACTAAATTTATGGATTGAGTGGTGATTTCACTGTCAACGGGCTCAGATCGGTGGGGTGGCGTTGACAAGTGGTCTTCTTCCTGCGGTTGAGGAGAGGTACTCCCATAGAATGTGCAGTCTCCAATTCATTGATATTCATGAAGTTCATCTCGAAACTTTATTTTTTATTAACTATTGTTGCAGCAGTTGAAAAAAGTTCTCCGGAAAATATTCAATTGAAAATTTTAAACCCATTTTCACAAGTTCTGCACCTGCAACCTTCATATCTTTATTAGCGTTATTGCAACTATATTAAATATAACATTTGCTTCCAGGGTTTTGCATGCGATCCCGCCCAATGAAGCCATTGATACCGTTGAGGTAATTAGAATATTAATTCATTTGTCTAATGGAAAAGCATTTTCTTAAAAAAATGAAAAATACTTCAACAGGTACTGCCATCGAGGGTAGACCCGTCATTCGTGGCCTGGAAAGGAGGCGCAGTAAGGCTAAGTTTCTCCTCATCTTTTTAGTTTTGCCCTTCTTTCTCTGCGTTGACTTTGTTTCGTGTAAATTTTAAACGTAGATCCTGGGTGTGCTGGATTTCGGCCGAGAGACGTGGATCAACAGCGAGGACTGGATCAAGAACGGGATCCTCGTCGGAAGCCGAAGAAAATACAAGGACTCGTATTATCTTCAAGCCCTATCAGCATCCTTCTTCAGTTCGTAAAAAATTCTTTTGATAGTAACGTTAAAATTCATGATAAAAGTATCTATGATCTTGGGTTTTTTTTTAATTCAATCGAACTTGCATCATTGAATAAAATTAAATGAAACTAGAAGCCGGCAGTTGATGGGAGAGGGCTTCTCAGTTATAGAGATCATCGTCATCAGCTTCAGCGGTCGCGGAGGAGAAGGGATCAGCGGCAGCGGTGGTGGCAGCACCGCCAGAGTCTGGGAACCTGAACTCGCTACCGAACCCACGCGACTGCTGGAGGGTCTGAGCGAAGGCCTGGTACTTGCGGATGTCTGCATCACTGACACTCCGCCGAGCAAACTTCATCGACTCCTCAAAGTGCACTGCTTTAATCTCCGCCACCTCATCTGCAGCGTCCTCCTCCATGGCCTCCGGATTCTCGCTTCTCTTCCTCTCCTTCTCAATATCCTGTCCAGGATCAGATTTCCTCCGTCAGAAAAACAGGGGGAATACTACGAGAGAGAGAGAGGAGGGGAGAGAGAGATATTAAAGTACCTTCTCAATCGTCTCGCGGATGGCATACTTGCAGGCACGCTGGCAGATCTCGGTGATGTCAGCGCCACTGAAGCCCTGGGTATACTTCGCAAGTGCAGCAAGATCAACCTCCTTAGCTATTGGGGATTTCCTAAGGCAGGCCTTGAAGATCTGGAATCTGGAAGCTTCGTCTGGCAAAGGGATGTAGATAAGCTGATCCAGCCGGCCAGGCCGAAGCAAGGCAGAATCAATTATGTCTGGCCGGTTCGTGGCACCAATGATGAAGACCGTCTTCTTCGCCGACATGCCGTCCATCTCTGTCAACAGCTGGTTCAGCACCCTGTCCGCTGCACCTCCGGCATCTCCGGAGCTGCCTCCCCTCTGCAAAAGAAATAAACCAATCGCTCAAATACCAGTTTCACATTTAGGGCATACGATTCAAGGTTTCAGGGTTTAACCTGAGTGGCAATGGAGTCGAGCTCATCAAAGAAGAGGACGCAAGGGGCAGATTGACGGGCCTTATCAAAGATCTCGCGGACGTTGGCCTCACTCTCGCCGAAACCACATGGTGAGCAGTTCCGGGCCCTTCACACTAATAAAGTTGGCCTGGCACTCATTCGCTATGGCTTTCGCCAGCAGCGTTTTCCCGCAGCCCGGAGGCCCGTAGAAGAGCACCCCCTTCGATGGCGACATGCCAAATTTCTCGAACTTCTCTGGGTGCTCCACCGGATACTGAACCGTCTGTACACGCAAACAGATTCAGCACAAAGGATCAGAAATTATTCTGGAACACCTCCCACACTGATTGATTTCAGGAGAATTTACCTCTTGAAGCTCCCTCTTTACATTCTCCAGGCCACCAATATCCTCCCACGAGACGTTAGGCACTTCCACCACCTGTTTTTATTTTTATTTGATCAGTAGATGAAGGGAAGAAGAAAAATGAATCAGACTGGGTCGGTACTCACTGTTTCACGAAGGGCAGAAGGATTGCTGGATCCGAGAGCTGTCTTGAAGTGTTCGTTGGTGACGGCCATGGAGTTGAGGATTTCAGCATCGATTGATTCGTCCTCCAGATCAATGATATCCATCTTTTCTCTGATACACTGGAGAGCGGCCTCTGTGCAGAGGGCTGCCAGATCAGCTCCCACGTACCCGTGCGTGTCCTTGGAGATTCTCTCCAAGTCAACCTGCCATCAGGATAATAAAAATGAGAATCATGGAGTTATTAGCAGAAAAGACGGGAATTTTTCGTTCTTATTACATCCTCGGCGAGCTTCATGTTCTTGGTGTGGATCCGGAGGACTTCAAGCCTCCCAACTTCATCCGGAACACCAATGTCAATCTCCCGGTCAAATCGTCCAAACCGCCTCAGTGCCGGGTCAATGCTGTTGGGCCGATTGGTAGCTCCAATGACAATGACGTGTGCTCTAGATTTCAACCCATCCATGAGAGTTAGAAGCTGTGAGACAATCCGCCTCTCTACTTCCCCGTTGGTTTTCTCTCTCTTTGGAGCAATAGAATCGATTTCATCAATGAAGATGATGGATGGAGCATTCTTCTCTGCTTCCTCAAAAGCCTTCCTGAGATTGCTCTCACTCTCTCCGGCCAACTTGGACATGATTTCGGGACCATTGATGCAGAAGAAGAAAGCACCAGTCTCATTTGCAACAGCTCGAGCAATCAAAGTCTTTCCAGAGCCGGGAGGCCCGTAGAGGAGAATACCCTTTGGAGGTTTGACTCCGATTGACTTGAAGAGCTGGGGATGCCGGAGAGGCAGCTCAACTAACTCCCTGATCTGGGCCATCTGCTTTCTCACTCCTCCCACATCATCGTAACCAACTTCATCCAGTCTGTCTTCATCCTCTCTCTTCACTGGTTCCCCGTCACAGAAGATCTCCGTGTCAGGAGCTACCACACAGTACTCAGCTGGATCAGTCTCGATGACCTTGAATTCAACGCTTCTCATTCCTCCTCTGACCAGGAAAAGATCACCCTTCCTCACAGGGCGATAAGCTTCCAGGAAGTAGGCTGCATAAACAATTAAAGTATCATGAGGCATATGATGCACAAAAGCATTCCAGGGAATAGATGAAAATTGAACTTACGCTTCAAATAGGCATCAAAAAGATTTCCAGTTATGCCTTCGATTGTATCATCTATAGGCAAAATGTGAACCCTTTTTCCGTATTTAACATCTTGACATTGATGAACAGATACCACATCGCCGAGCCGAACCCTCAAGTTGGATCTAACAACCTTGTTCATTCGGATCTTAGGTTCATCGCAAGTATCGTCAGCAAGCGCAATGCAAATGGTGTCCTTCCTCTTCTTTCCCTGAGATTGTAAGCAAATTTCGACAAAGTAAATAAATTGCATGAACGAACATTAAAATGATTGATCGTCAATAACTCTTTACGGAAGCATTATTCTTCTCCTTACTAACCCTTCAAAATAAAAACTTTAATCACGACAATAAAGTATCTTCATCACGAAGAATCTTTCACAGCTTCCGTCATCTCATCCTCGTAATATCCTCACGTTTTGGTCAAAATTTACGTACAAAGAGATATAGGACCAGCGACTTGAATTATTTAATAATAACGAAACTTAAAAATAGTCCATCAAATTTTCCCAACAATCCCAGATTTCACCTCATTTACGAGAAAATAATCGAAACAATTCAAACAAATTTAGATTTTCGATCGCGGCCCGTCATCAGAAATAATTTAGCGTTAACCCTGATTTCAGCGCACTTTCATGATAGGATTACTCAGGAACATAAAAAAGAAAAAGAGAAAAAATCACCAGAGGGATGCCCAAAAATGCCCTCGATTACCTTGATGAGGATAGTATCTCCTCTGAAAAGCTGCAACTTCTCCATTGTTTCCGGATGCAGCGAGACGACCGAGTTATCATCATTCACCGCTTCATCCACCACCAGCCGGTTCGGCGATTTCTTCCGCTCCAAGATAGCAGTGGAGAAATCCCTCTTCGTCCCCTTTCTGAAACGAAAAGACGATCATTTCCGCTCAGATCGGCAAATCGGCTCCAAAATCAAAATTAAACTCACGAGTCAGAAGCCGACGCGGAAGATTCCCCTTCGATCGTCATCCCGATGGCTAATGAGGATGAAATTCGCTGAGATCCGCTCTCCGGTAGTCTCAGAGACTTGCAAGCGAGTTCTCTCTACACGGGAATAGTTCTCCCTATTTGTAGGACCCGGAAGGCGGTCGTCTACTACTGCGAACCTGTTGGAAGAAAACTAGCCGTTGGATTATAATCGGACGACGAAAATTGCGCCCCTAATTCCTTGCTTGCGAGAAAAGAATGGAGGTTTCAAACAGAACCTCATTGATCCGACGGCAGAGATAGGTGGAACCATCTCCGCCCTTCCAGAACGTTCCTACCTCCCAACGACTCGCACGTTTAATCTGCTGGCCGGGGTCATTATTCCGAATTTTATGGAATAATGCGGTCAGGAAATAAATTATATATGAAATACTAAATAACTTCAAAAATATTAAATAATTTCATAATTGGAATATTCCGAAGTCCCAAAATTTTCTTTGTATTTCAGAAATGTTAATTAAATCATAGTCTCAGTGGAGGCATATTCCCTGAACACAAGACTGAAAGAAAGTGCAAGATAAAAAGAGGGCCTTTTTTTCCTTTTCTAGAGAGGATTATAGAGTCTTGTAAGAGAGAGAGGTACATAGTGCCCATGTATAGATAGATATGCAGTTATCATTTCTTATACTCCACATTGAGCAAGAACATCAAGCATGCATAATCGATGTGAAGAGTATATTCTCAGTAATTGATGCGAGAATATACTAGTCAAGTATATTCTCGGTAATCGATGTTTTTGCCTAATGCCCTCAACTCTATCATGGATTCATGACCCTAAAGTAGATTTTTGATCTCTATTATCAAGTGATTGTGAAGAGCTTTTACTTGGAGATGTCTACGTAGTCTACGCAAAATCCTTGACCCGGAGCTCGCTTGAGATATGTCGAGGCTTGTAAGGCGTCATGCAAATGAACTCGTCGCAACTCTCACATACATTGGTCAAGAATATTCATTGGATAAATAATATATGGATGAGTGACAATGAGTCTGGTCATTTTCGTGATTGGGAGGAAATATCGATGAACATCCTCCACGAGTGGATATGCAAAATCTCAAAAATTGGGTCATGAATCGATAGATTAAGCTTCCAATTTGCACACTTGAAGTCTAGCATATATTGGTTGACAATGTTCATTGTCTAAATAATGTCTAGATGAGTGACAATGAGATGGATCAGTTTCACCATCAGGCAGCAATATTAATGAACATCCTCCATAAAGGATATGTAGAATCTCAAAATTTTGGGTCATGGATCAATCGATTAAGCACACTAGAAGTCTAGCTTCCCCAAAAGGCCTAGCACATACTGGACCACATTTTTTGACAACTATTTGTCCACATTGATAGGCAAAATTGATGCCGAAGAAATATCATGGTTTGCCCACATCAAGAACAACAAAGTATGTATATGTAATCTTTGACATGAGAGATTCTCATCTAATCACTTGTATAGATAAAAATGGCAATCCCATCCATTTTTTTGTCTTTGAAAGATAGTAGGGTCCATTGTGCATTCCCAAAAACATGAACAATTTAATTGGACAAACCTATAAATGACACGTTTGTGTCAACATACCTCAAATGAATCCCCGAGAATAGTACATCATGGAGATCACTCCATAAAAACTTGCTTAGATAAAAATCTTCATAAAAAAGGCAATGAAGATATCAAGTCGATAAAGCTGCTAAGTTTAATTAACAACCAATGAGATATGGATGCTTACAGAGTTGAGGCGAACGACATGGCTAAAGTTTTGAGTGTAGCTGATAACATGTAATCTACAAATGAAACAATATAATTATTAATTCAAATTAAGGCATAAAATATTCCATTCTTATACATGTTTTCAGTGTATATCTATTATTCTATGAAAAGCTTAGTTATAATCTCAAATTACAATATTTTAGGGATAATCATGAATAATTAAAGAGAGACATTTAAGATTAGATTATTCTCATTTTATATTTGAGATTATAATTGAGTTTTAATGAATAATAATAATAATAGAAAAATATTTTAGCAATGTTTTTCTAACTGATTTATAATAGAAATAAATATAGACAAATGCACTCATTTGTTTTCCTAACTTTATTTTCTAAAAGAAAGGAGAACATTTTTCAAATAAAAATTTATTCTCTTGTTATTTATTAAATTTAATTTTTTAAAATGATCGATTATTTAATTTCTGATCAAACAAGATAAATTTATATTAATTTGGAGTTATATTTTTAAAGTTGTGAATCTTTCTAATTTTTTTGGATTTTTTGTAATTTTTCTATTTTTTATTTTTTTAAATTTATTTCTATTTCAAAATATTAAAAACTCATATTTTTATTGCACGATGACATGACAGCTGACGTGGCGGGCAAAATGGCATGTCGTCATGGGGCGAAGTGTATACGCCCCACGTGATGCACACGTGTGCATGTGCGAGCACGCGTGTGTGAGCGTGTGAGATAGTGGGTTAAGCATCCTTATTAGGATATTGCTAAACCCATTAATCATATCTAATTATAAACCCGTCACTTTGCGTTTATTTTTATCATGTGGGACAATATTTTTTTATTTAATTGTGTAGGTGATGTGGCACGCTCACGAGCTTTCGATCAATGCAAATAAGAACTTTTAATCTCAGCCCCTCATTTTCACTTAAGTGAGGGGATACGTGGAAGCGTCTGAGTGGACTACAATTCATTTTATTAATCAGACCAATCCTGGCCATTCATCTGAGGAGTTATAATGGCCAAGATTTAAAGAGTCATTTGAGAATCTAAGGTGTCAACTCCAGATCTAATGGACAAGATCTCGCGACGCTTCTTCTTCATGCACAACGTGACAAAATCTGAGCGCTCTACCTTTGATCGAACAAGCATGACTAAATAGCAACGATTCACATCCAAGCATTTCATTTGAGCCATTAATTCAAGATGACGAGCCAAATCCAATGGTCATGCCCAATTTAGCCTAAAATGCACATGTTCTTCGATGATGTAAAGTATTCTTGGGTGTTTCAAGTAATCAAACTGTTTAGACATCTCAATCCTTGAATCTCTTGCTTTCCTCCTCTTCTATATTGATTTCAACATCCAATGAGTGTTTGAAAGTAAGATTTCGTTGAGAGAATAAGGAGAAATCACTTCTTGAATGCCAAAACTTGTCTTCGAAGTTGCTGAATGAAGGGCCCTTGATTCAGCAATCAATTGGATCATTTCAAGTGCTATTTTGGGTTAGAATTCGTGTTTTACTCCTTATATCTCTTCCTATAACATCAGATTTCAATTTCGAATCGCAGATTAGTCGAATTTTAAATTTTAGTTTCAATTTCAATTTTAGTTTTTAACATTCTTTTCATATTTTTTTATCTTGTGAGTCTGTTTCAGGAACTAAGGAAAATTAGCATTACCCTCATACATTGTATTGTCTCCATGCAAGTCGTACTTGCCTGTGAGGGTAAGGGGGAGTTTCTTAGGGAATACGAGCTAGACGAGAGTGATAACATGCAATTTATACATGAATTTATAAGATAATTAATACAAATTAAGGCATTAATTGTTCCATTTGTATGCATGTTATCATATTTTAAGTACATTTCTATCATTTTATATAATTTTATATTATCATCTAAAAATATATCATTTTATGGATAATTATGTTTAGTTAAACAATGTAGTTATAATCCTATTTCTATTAGTAATCCTAATTATATTTTCATGATTAAATGATAAGAGAAAATTTTTTTAATTTACACTCATGTACTTTTCTAAATTTATTTTCTAAGAAAAATGTGTGTATTTATTGAGTTAAAATTAATTACCGTGTTATTTTAATATTTTGACTTTTTATAATGATAGATAATTCAATTTCCGATCCAACAAAATAAATTTAAATTAATTTGGAGTTGTATTTTAAAAGTTTTGAATTTTCCAATTTTTAGGAATTTTTGAATTTATTTAACTATATTTTTGATTTTTAAATAATTAAAAATGAATTTAAAATGTTTCTATTTTACTATGCGCTGACGTGGCAGAGCGGCGCCATGTGTACGCGTGTGTGCGTGACACGTGGACGTGTGTCCGCATGACACGTGTACACGTGTGCATGACGTGTGTGCGTGACACGTGTGCGCTGACGAGGCGAGACTGCGAGGTCGTTGATTTCACACGGTCTCGTGTCAAAAATAATTCCGAATTTACCAATTTGATGAAAATGATACGAATTGAGGGGTATAATGGTAAATAAGGGTCGAATCCACAGGGAAATAAGAAAATTCTTGATGTAATCTTCGAATTTGATCAAATCGGACGAGAAATTGATGGTAGAAATTGGGAAAAATGATATATTATGAAAGATAACTTCAAAACAAATCCACGGAATCAAAAATCATCAAAAATGATCTTGTTTCGTGGAGAAATCGATGTTTGAAGCGGAGAGAAATTTTCGGACGTGAAAATCGCGATTCTAACTAAAATTTGATGAAATTGAACTCTAAATCCTAATCTTAATTGAAATTAAACACTATAGGAAGATAGATTATGAAAAACTGCTTCCACTAACTCCAATTAGCGATCAAATTTTTGTGATTAAACCGCTTAATCACGAAAAACACCAAGAACGCGAGGATCAAGTTCAAGCGCCGATTTCTCCTAATCCAATCCACCTAATCTCGATTTCAAGGGCTCCGTAGGTGCGGAAATGAGTGTAGAACACGATGAGATTGAGAGAAACGAGAGGGGAGGTGTCTAAACAGATCAAATTACTTGATTTCCAACTCGAATGCATACAATCGTCGAAGAACATCTCTTTATATAGGCTAATTGGGCGTAACCGTCCGATCGTTTTGATCGACAGTTACGATAAAACGGTCCATCGTGGACCGTTTCAATTAAGTCGCGATCGTTGGATTTGGGATGGACGGTCCGGATGAGCGTTTTAAGATGCGTTTATTAAACGCTTTCAATCGCGTCCTTTGAATCTTGATCTGACGGTCCGGATGCTCCCCGCGCGGTTCAATCTGGACCGTTATAGCACCTTTTAATTGACACGTGCGCTTGATTGACTTTGGTGGATCGCGCGTCCATTCGATCGACGCGCGTCGATCGATCATCCATTTGATCCAGCGCTCCTCATCAAGCCACGTCACCTGCATTTTTAACACATCGTGTGGATTAGTCCCACAGGGAAAAAAATATAATAAAGCGTTGGGTTTAAAACGAACGACGATTTTATAGGCTGAATACCCTTCTGATATACGGAAGGCTGACTTTACTATATATAAGACAAACTACATAAATATATGTATATAATGCGCCGGGTAGGCGTCGCGTGGGTCCGCGTGGCGCTGCCACGTGGCCTTGCGTGCCACGTCGCATCCAGGCGGGTCCCGCGCGGAATTAACCCTCTGCCATTTTTTTAATTCATTTTTATTATTAAAAATCAAAATAAATTCAGAAAAATCCGAAAAAAATCCCTAAAAATAGAAAATTCATAACTTTTAATATATAACTCCAAATTAATCCAAATTTCTTTCATTTGATCTGAAATTTAATTATCTATCATTCTAAAAAAATCAAAATTAATAAATAATGAGAGTTTTAATTTTTATTTCAAAAATTCATTTATTTTTTGAAGATTTTAACTTAGGAAAATACAATTAAATGTGTATAAATGATTTCCCTCATTATTTTAACTCTAAAAAATCTATAATCTCAAAATAAAGATGGGTTATTAAATTATTCATCTTTAAATCATCATTTTTAACCCTAATTTAAAGTATTTTTGAGATTATAGTGACTTTTTCATAGAATGATAGAAAAATACATATAAATATGATAACATGCATGGAAATGAAATCATTTATGCCTTAATATGCATCAATAATCATATTTTATCATCTTAATTTAGCATGTTATCATGCGCGAAGTTATTAATTAGGAGTTAGAGCATCCATTAAGGATTTAAGCTAACCATCTAATATCTCGTATGTTATATAGTTGATAAAAGATTAATTTTATTCTGTGTGGGACTATTATTCTTTATTTATGTTTCAGGTGGCGTGGCGCACGGTGAGATGTCCGATCGCGTGATTGAATCACGTGCGTCGAATGTCACTTACTCAGAGGGGGTACGTGGAGACATCCTATTAGACGACGATTCAATCAATCGACGTCTAATCTCAACCGTTCATCTGGGACTTATAACGGTCGAGATTGAATGTGCCCGATGGACACATGGATTCATCTCGATCGTCCGATGAAGATCAAACGGACGAAATGAAGTGACGCCTTCTCTTCACGCGCGACGTGGCAGAATCTGGACGCTTCATCTACAATCGAACGGACGCGACTTAATGACGTCGATTCGATCAAACGCGGCATTTAATCTCAGCCATTGATCACATCGAACCTACGCATCCAACGATTACGCCAAATTTTGCCTATAAATTGAGATGTTCTTCGCGACGGAAAACCATTATTGGGTTTTCGAGCAAATCAAACTGTCATGACACCACAAATCTGAGAATCTTTTGGTTTCCTCATCTTCTAGACTCATTTCCGCATCCAAGGAGTGTTTGAAATCAGAAATTGATCGACGGAATCGGAAAAAAATCACATCTTCAACGCCAAACTTCGTTTTCGAAATCGCAGAATGAAAAGCCTTGAATCCACCTAATTGGATCATTTTGAGCGCGACTTTGGGTTAGATTGCGTGTTTTCATCCTAATATTTCATCATTTAGCATTAGATTTATATTTTGAATCATAGATTAAGTTTAATTTAGTTTTAATTTCGATTTTTATCAAATTTTGCGATCGAATTTCTATATCAATTTTAATATCGATTTATCCGCGAATTCTAATCCAAATTCAGTGATTTTGATTTTGTGGATTCGTATTGGAGTTATCTTTCTTAATATACTAAATTCCCTAATTTCTCACCTCAATTTATTGTCTGATTTGATCGAATTTCAAGGATTTCTCAAAAATCTCCCTTATTTCTTCGTGGATTTGACCCTTATTCAACACTATACTCCTTAATTAGTGATTTAATCATTTAATTTGTGAGTTTGGAACTTTTTTAGACATGAGAACGTGTGTATTCAACGACCGCACGAAAATGTTTCGTTAGAGAGTAGTCTAGGAAGTTGAGCAAAAATTCAACTAGAGGTGTATTTGCTCTCTACCTTGCAGGACAGTGCAAAATCAGGAACAATCGACCTACTTGGAGTGTATGTGGATTGGTGACGAGACTCGAAGACTTCAGAGAGGCAAGCCATCCCGAAGGAGAGTAGGGAGCAGCTCGCAGAGCTCTAGGAGTCGACCCGGGGGAGATAGGGCTAGCGGTGACATATTAAAAGATGTCAGCAAAGTGAGGTCACTAACCGAGAGCGTGTGTGGGTCAAATCGAAAGCTCGTGTTTGAACTTTGATCTGATTATCTCAGCTAGTTAGTAATTGCTACTAGGGGATTAACAAGATGAGTAGTGACTCTAGGAGGACTGTCTCCTCTTGGGATTGGTGTGGGGGGTTTAGATACCCTATCTAGTATAAAAAATATGGTGTACGTGTGACATGAGGATTGAGTAGACAATCAATGATTTCATAAACGAATTAGGAAAACATAAATATTCAAAAGAAATTAATTCACACCCCCCCCTCCTACTAAATTCACCATCCAATTGGGTGTTTCATTTAGGGTCATCTTAGGCCATATATCGAGTCCCTATTTGCATTACTATTGCATTTAAGGAGAAGATGTGGAGTATCAAAGTCAAAGGTAGAAGTCAAATTCAAAGGTAGAAGTACATGTCAGAGGTAGAAGTCAAAGTCAAAGGCATAAACCAAAGTAGTTATGCAAAGAGTTTCATCATCTTTTAACAATTTTCATTATATAGTTTACGCACTTTAAATTCAAATTATCATTATCTTTTCTCATTGATTTATTTTATCATATTCCTTTTATATCTATACATTGTGTTAGTTTACACTAGAAATAGGAATAGTTAGAAACACCTGAATCCACTAGGTTGACTCTGAGTGAGTCCAACTTACCCATAAGGGTAAGGGGTAGATTCTTAGGGAATCATAACTAGACAGGACAAGTCTAGGAAGTTGACCAAAAATTCAACTCAAGACGTACTTGTTCTTCACCTTCCAAGATCACATGGGATCCGAGACGAGCAACCTTCTTGGAGAATGTGTGGATTAGTGACGAGGCTCGAGACTTCAAACATAAATATTTGAAAATTTACTAATTCATCTCCCCGAGTAAATTCACTAAAAAGGTTGAGCCAAACTTAACTTTCTTAAATGACCCTTTTGATTTTTTTAAATGATTTTAGGTATTTATAGAAGAGAAGATTGAGTATTAAATTGGTGATATAAAGAAGAAAAATTTGTGGAGAAAGGCTCCATGTGTGAGAAGATATTAATTGTCTAATGTTAAGGATTTTTCCTTTTCTTTTTATTTTTAGAGATTTATTTGAAGTAAAAAGAGGTTTGAATGATTTGAAGTGTCACACCCAATTAGCATATGGCATGTGGCATTCAAAGGGGTGACAACCCATACGCAACACGAGGACACATGACACTTGCTAGTGCTAAGATGAGGTCTCCCGCATGATATGCACATGGGGCCTAAGTAACCGACATGGCAGACATGCAAGCAAAAATATGTCAGAAGTCAAGATATAGGTTTGTACATAATGTACCACTCGAAATTAGAAAGTGAACTTGGCTTTTATACTTAAAGATACTTGGGATTAAAATCAGGGGGATGTAGACCATGACGTGTGGTGACATCTTGGCTCTCTAATCAGAGCGTTTTCAAATTTCATGAAATCCTTCTTAAAAGACAGCAACCTCATTATTTTTATCATGACCAATCATGTCGTGATATGAGCTAATACTTGGGCATGCAAATTTTGATCAAACAGCCCAAATCAAATTTGAAACTTTTCCTATTTTACAAACAACACGCACACTTGGGGTATTCTAATGCCTCCAGATCATGATCATCACGATCATCACAATAGAATGACCAAAATTTGTATCATCTTTAAAAAAGGTTAAATCATGTATGTTTGTCCAATTCTAATTAGACAAACATACATGGTGCTCTCTAATAAGACACAATTTGTACATGTAATTATGTGATTATTAATGCAAATTTAGGCATAAAACATTCGATTCTCATGCACGTTATCATACTTTGAGTGCATATCTATTATTTCATGCAATTTTAATTTATAATCTCAAAATGCACTCTTTTAGGGATAATTATGCATTTTTAAAGAATATATTTTCGAGTAGATCATTCCCATCTATAGTTGAGATTATAATTGGGTGTTAATGTTAAATAATAAGAGAAAATACTTTTTTATACTCATTTATTTTTATGAGTTTTAATTTTTAAGAGAAATGAGTGAATGTTTGAAATAAAAATTTATTCTCTTGTTATTTATTAAAATTATTTTTAGAACAATAGATTATTTAATTTCTAATCCAACAAAATAAATTTGGATTACATTGGAGTTTTATTTTGAAAGTTATAAATTTTCCAATTTTTAGGAATTTTTCAAAAAAAATTCCAAATTTTTCTAAATTTATTTTGGATTTATTTGGATTTAAAAAAAACTTTATCGTGCACTCATGTGACAGCTGACGTGTCGCCACGTGGTAATGTGCACGTGTGTGTACGCGTGTGCATGTGTGCGCATGTATGCCTGTGTGCGCGCAAAGTGTAATTATTGGATTAAGCATCAATTGAGGACTTTTGCTAACCCATTATATGCACTTTACTTATCTACCCGTCAAATCGTGTTTATTTTTGTCATGTGGGACTATCTTTCTTTTTATATCTCCGCAGGTTACGTGGCGCGACGAGAAGCGTTTGATTCGTGAACTTAATCAAAGCCGTTGATCTTCACTTAAATGAGGGGGTACGGTGCGCATTCTGATTGGGCGACGATTCAATTTTAAAAGGACTTAATCTCAACCCGTTCATCTGAAGAGTTATAACTGCGGAGATAAAATGCACCCGATAGACTTTGATGGACGTGTGGCGACATCTCAAGCATCGATTAATGATCGGACGAACGCGATCGTGCGACACTTCTTCTTCACGCGCGACGTGGTAAAATGTGAGCGCTCCATCTTCAATCGAATGAACCTGACTTAATGGCAACGATTCGAACCCAAGAATTTCATCTAAGCCTTTGACTGAAGATGACGCGCTAAATCCAAAGGTCATGCCCAAATTTCTCTATAAATTAACATGTTCTTCGACGATCTAAACCATTCTTGGATTCCTTTTTGAGTAAATTGAACTGTTTAGAAAACTCAGTCCTTGAATCCCTTGATTTCTTCCTCTTCTATATCCATTTCTGCATCCATGGAGTGTTTGAATTCAAGATTTTGTCAAAAGAAGAGAGAGAAATCGTCTCTTGAATGGTGAATTTCATCCTTGAATTTGCATAATGAAAATCCTTTGATCCGACGATCAATTGCATCGATTCCAGCGCGACTTTCGGGTAGCAGATGCATTTTTATTCTAATATTTCATCCTGTATCATTATATTTTCATTTTGAATTGTAGATTAGGTTAATTTTAGATTTAATTTTAGATTTTCTCTCTCCTTGCGATCAATTTTCTACCTAATTTTTGCTCTTTAATTTCTCCGCGAATCTTGATCCAAATCGAGTGACTTTTGATTTCGTGGATTCCTATTTGAGTTATCTTTCTAAAAAATATCAAAATCCCTAATTTCTTACCTCAATTCATCATCCGATTTGATCAAATTTTTAAGAACACCTCGAAAATACCTTAATTCTCTGTGGATTCGACCCTTATTCACCACTAAACTAAATAATTCATAATTATTTCTCAAAATTGGTGAGTTTGGAACTTGTTTTGATACTTTTCTGAGTGTTTTCAATGACCGCGCAGATGCTTCTCGTCGCTCTCCAAGGCACCTAATCTCTAATTTAAAATTATGATATCTCATGATCTAGAAAGAGTTTGAAGCTAAAATTTTATGGGTAAATTTGCCTTTTCACCTCCTTTGATAAAAAATTGAGCAGAAAAAAATAAAGGAAAAGATGATTTTAAACCTAATGGCTCTCAAACCCTAAAACCTTTATATGTAAACCTTATTTTCTCTCTCTTATTTTTTGGCTCTTTCTCAACATAAGGCTACCAAAAGGAAAAGGAGATAATATCAAGGTCCAATTTGAGAACTTTTTTATGTTCATGCTTTGCATGGAGATAAAATCAAGAGGAGGATTGCGATCAAAGAGATTGTAGAATCACTCTATCTAGGACTCATATCAGGAAGGGATTTATACAAGGATTCGGATGAGTTTCTTCCTTGTGATCATCTGCATAAATAGTGTAGATTATTTTTTTCTTTTATATGTTGTGTCCTTGTCATCCTCCCTCATCAAAAAATCTCACACTACATCATCCATGTATCAATTTCTCATTATCACATTCATCCTTCTCATCTCCTCATCTTCATCTCCCTCATTATCATCACCTTGTCTCATATCTGATTTACACCTTAATTTCATCAATAAAAATTGTAAAATTATCACTTCATCTCCCTCTCCACACAATAAATTCTACATCCATGTCTTATTCCACAGTTTCTTCTTCCATTCAGAGCATCTAATCTCATATCCTAGGTTTCATGATTATTCAACCCTTAGTTTAGCATTATACTAAGTGAGGATTAATGAAATTGATACGCATCAATGACATAAAAACGCACCAAAAGCGATTTCATTAGGAGTATTTGGAGAATACAGCTTTGAGGGCACGATGATACAACATAGAAAATTTAAGAATTTTACTTGGATAAATATCATGTTGGCATATGAGTCTGGATAAGCCCTCAAAATACCAATTTAAATTTGAGTGCAACAGAATATATTGGAATCAAGAATTCAAAATATCAAGCACCATGAAACAATGATCCTATCATCTAGTGTAAATCAAAATCAATACTTGTAAGGTTCCTTGGAGGAACTCTATGAAGATGTTCAAATGGCCAACCTCTAGCACTATCCACACAATCTATAAATGAGTGGATCTCGTGTTGCACCTCTTCTTCTATAGGAGCTAGAAGAGATGATTAGATTCACATCACCCAAATCTGATCTAGATCATCATCATGAAACCAAGATTTCAAGAAAGCATTCTTTGTTTCTAGAGGATCCTCATTAATTCAGCAAGACCTTCATTATGCTCTTTAACAAGATCCACATTGTTTTTATGGGTAGCTGATGTTGGGCTCTGAGGTCGATAAACTCTCCAAAGTTTTGATCAAAACATCGAATGCAGTGGAATTCATTGAATCAGATATTCAAAACATTGAGGAACCAAGATTAGATGATCATATTATCTATTATGTATGAGAAAATATACTTATAGGGTTTCTTTGAAAGATTTCTTGAAGCTATTCAAGTGTCTAGCCTCTAACGGCATCCACACGGTCTTCGGATGGTTGGATCTCCTCTTCAGAGCTCTTCACCAAGAGAGAAAGAGAAGAAATGAGAGAATTCTCACAAAGCTTGCATGGGCACCTTGAGTTGTGGTTGTTCTCTCCTTATTTATAGATATTTGGTATGTAGATTTTTCATAAAAGCCCTCATAATTATGCCTATATCCAACAACATCCTTAGACCTTATGTGTGTGACCTTCTAAGTTCATATATCTCACTAGTTAATAACTCTATAAACCAAATAAAACCTTATTGGTCAACATTAATTAATTATTCACATCAATATATAGATTAATTAATCAAGGATCGATTAAACCCAATCGATAGGTTTAGTAGCTAGCCAATTGGGTGCCAAGCTACACCGTGTACTCTAGGAGATATGGAGTATGTAAGAACTCCCTTGTAGAACCTTTCTGTCATCGATTACTATGTATGTATAATCCTTCATTTACACGAGACTCATGAATGACATAGCGTACGGTCAACTGTCAAACCCTAATCGTAAACTCAAGTCAATACTGATATGTGCAGAAAATCATCGGGAACTCCTCTGATATTTCCACTACCACGGCTAAGGATTTCATTCCATCTCATTCCTTGAGTCAATCTCCTCAAATACTGAGGCCGAATGATTTCATCTTGATCACACAACCATCTTCGTGAACTTCATGTCGCATCTAATATATGACATTTTAGATATCTTATGACGCTTTGTAAGTCCTAATCAAAACACGATCATCCATTCACAAGTTGTCTTTAGTATCTCAAGTCAAAGGTCCAGATACACAATCCTGAAATGAATGAACCTAATTAATAGTTAGGTATGATTACTATTAAGGGATTGATATGGATCAATTCAGTGAACTCTTCATCTCCAAAGAGCACCCACTATCTATCCTTAGTGTCTCTACACCGATGGCTACACGATCAGCCCTACGCATCATAGGACTTGGATCAGATAGTGTTATTCTTTTCGGATAATTTAATGTCCTTGTCGAATATCTCATGAATAAGAATATTTAGAACATATGTTTAAAGACTAGTGATCAGTATATTATGATCTCATCATAAATTCACTTAGTCATTGCATGTGCTCATGGACTTCATTGCAAACATCACACAATAATGACAATGAATAAATATCATTTCAAATAACACAATCAAGACACATCAAAGTATGAATGGCTTATAGGCCACATAATATTTATGGGTAGCTGATTATTGACAATATATTCTTATCTTCTTTTTCCACAAACTATCATCTACCTATTAATTTTATGAATAACACAATTATTTTGTTATGCTTTTCAAAGTTTGTTCTTGATTTTCTATAATCATCTTCACAATTGTATTTAGATAACAATCATTCTAGTGTAATCTCATGATTTGTTCTCAATATTTTTTCATCATCTTCATGGTTTTATCGGGATCATAAATGTCAATAATCATCTTTACTGTCCCCCTTATAACTAATTAGCACCATTTGTCTAATCATGATTTTTATGACTACACATCTACATATATATCTTGATAACATTTGGATCATCAAGATTAATCATTAATTGGATATTATAGCTAAGACATGCTTTGCTTAGATATATTTTCCATAGAGAGAAGAAAACACAAAGGAATTAAGCATATAGTTATAAGTCAAAATGCTACTTATTTTCCCCTTGAAGATTTTTCCTAGTTTATCTTATATAGTTTTTAGTCAAGAATGTAAGAACCTATGTTCTTACATTCTTTGACATTTTTCACCCAAACTATTAATAGGTAGGAAGTAGACATTACTTTTTTCAATGGGTAAGATAATTGTTTTGAAACTTTTACTAGACTATTAACATAAGTCATTACTTGATTGTTTGATTCATCATTTTGTGCTTTTATTTAATTCTCATGAAATTGCAAAAAAACTTTCATGGATTTTATATATTTTCATAATATTAGTTTGACTCCTCTATATTTTACTGAATAACTGAATAGGAGATATTTTCAATATTTGTTAGTCATTTAATTGACATATCAATAAAGTGAAAGATTGAAGGCTTTACTGGCCTAGACGATGGCGTTCATGAAATGGAAACCTTGCAAAAGAAAACAAAGACAGTTCTATCTTAAGGGACTATATTATAACTTTACAATCACAAGAGAAGGCTTTGCCTTTTGGGGTCCTAAACCTTCTTCAAGAAAGAAAACAGTGAAAGATTCTCTTGAATTTAAGTCAAATCCTGTGTTTTTATAGCTGATACATCATCATTGTCTCTCTCTCTCTCTCATGTCATAGCTATAAGTCTCATGTCATAGCTACCTTTGTGAGTAAGACTCTGAACATGGGCTTCCCACGAGCAAGAACATGACGCTCCCAGTCTGATCTTACTCCAAAGGGATTCTCCCTGATCCATTCACTATCCCCATCCCTCTCCACGACAAGAACACCGTTTCCATGCACCATAAAATCATCCTTGATTCTTCTTGCCACTTCCTCAATGTCCGACTGCAGATACACCTGAACTCCAAGAAAATCCAATTATTTTTTTCTTAATAATCCATGATCAGATAAAATCCTAACCTTTCCATTCAAGGCAAGCAGGTCTGAAACTGCCTCCACAAGCAATCTTGTCACCATTTTCCATCGATTTTCTGGCTTGTTGAAATCAGGATTTGGACACTGGAATTTCCTCATCAGATAACTCTACATAAAAAGATCAAACTAAGTGTGAATAACTTTAATGTATACCTGTATTGAAACAAGAACTATTTCCCCAGGATAGCTTGAAAGTATTGCGCGAAATGTAGACGTGGCATTTGCTAAGAGAAAATGTCTGAGATGTAGTTATGATAGGATAAGAACATTACAAAATAAAATTATAAAATATTTTAATTTCTGCCAGTGGGGACTAACACATTCTTCATTCTGCAATGTTTTACTTCATCCTGGCAGCGTACAACAAGCTGTGGAGGAATCTTGAATCACGAATTTTTGATTTATGCCCAAAAACAATGTAAAGTAAATCAAATACCCTTCGGTTTGTTTCGAGCCCAAGAAAATTTGAGCTTTGACACCTTCGAGCCATTCCCAAAAGAAACAAACCATTCCCTATAATTTACATAATATTAAATTAACAAAAAAATTATGAAGGGCAAAAATCAGATTCAACGGGTCATAACATGCATCATTAGCAGACCACTTCAGTCAAATCTCCAAACGAGGTCCTCTGAATCATTGATGGTGGCATGGCAGCGGGGCAGCTAGGGTGTCCGCAGAGCAGCAAGAGGTGCTCATGGCCATCAAGGGACTGAAGAGCGAAGGAGCTCCAGAACCAGATGGATTCCCAGTCTTCTTTTTCAAAGAAGTCTGGGACATCATGAAAGTAGAGATATTGGGAACCCCAGATGAACTCTGCACAGGAAATCGCAAGCTATAGTATATCAACAAATCTTATTTATTTCTTCTGCCGAAATGTCCGGGGCCGTGAGAGCCGGAGATTTCCAACCCATCTCACTTTCCAACTCTTTATATCTGATCATGGCCAAAGTATTGGCCAATAGACTTCAAGAGGTGATCGATGAGCTGGTGGATCCTTTCCAATTGACATTCATCCCAGGGCAGCAGTTGGTGGATAGAGCGGTGATGGCCGGAGAGATTATTACAGAATGGAGGAGAAGTGCAACCAAGGGTTTTTTGTGGAAGGTAGACTTTGCAAAGGCCTTCAATTCTATTAATTGGAAATTCCTGTGGAGCTCGATGATGCGAAGGGGCTTCCCGGTTGAATGGGTCTCATGGGTTTGTCGGTGTATCACATCCCACTCCTCAATGCTAGTGAACGGGAGCCCAGCAGGGGGGTGGATCCACCCACAAAGAGGGGTCAAACAAGGCTGTCCTTTGACTCTTTTTCTGTTCGTGCTAGCGGTCGACGCATTAGCTAAGAGTACACGAAAGGCCTGTGATTGGGGACTCTTGAAGGGGTACCAAACAGCTAGCTACCCGGGGGGCATACCTATTCTACAAAACGCTGATGACACCTCCTTCTTCATCTTAGGCTCCGTGGAGGAGGCAAGGAACCTCTCCACGTTGCTTGATCTGTTTGCAGATTTCTCTGGCCTGCAGATTAATCAAGCCAAATCAGTCTTCTTGGGCTTTGGACAATCACAAGAGGAAGATACGCTGTGCTCCGCGGCCCTAGGGACACCCATTGGGGCTTTGCCGATGAGGTACTTGGGCCTGCCACTGACCGCAAGTAGTTTAACATCCACGGACTACCTGCCCATCATAGAGAAGGTGGAGAGGCAACTTGAGGGGTGGAAGGCTCGAGTGCTATCACGACCAGGGAGGCTGGTGTTGCTCCGATCAGTTTTGATGATGATCCCGATATTCTACCTCTCCGTGTTCAAACTGCCCAGAACAGTACACAACCGATTAGTGAGATTGATGAGGCGGTTTTTCTAGAAAGGAAGCAATGAGAGGGGAGGACTAGCACTGGTGTCATGGGAGGTTGCTTGTAAGCCTAACGAGAAGGAAGGGTTGAGAATCCTACATCTCCAGACATTAAATGAGGCATTAATGTCCAAATGGGTGAGCTGCATCATGAATGCAGGAGAAAAGATGGTGGTCAAGGTGCTAAAGGATCGATATGATTTTGGGCTAGATTGGGACCAAGGGGCAGCCTTAGTGTGCGGGGCCTCCGCATTTTGGCAAAGGGTCAGACGAGTAATCCCCAGGGTTCGAGATTTTTTCATTGCCAAGCTGGGGGACCATTCATCTTTTCATTACTAGCACGACAACTGGTCGTCCTGCAGCATTCTTTGGCTCAAATTCCCCCGCCTTTATGCTCTATCCTATACCCGCCATTCTACTGTTCGGGGAGTGGGTGGGAGCGCCATTTCAGGTCCAGGCCGCCTACTAAAAGCTACTTAGGACCCGCACGAATGAGGACCCTATCATTTCTAAGGCATGTCAACGCATTTAGAAGGTCAAGGTACCTCTGAAAGGGAGGATATTCAGCTGGTTATTGCTAAAGCAGAGACTGGTAACTCGTGCATACCGAAGGAAGTGGCAGCCTAATGCACCAATAGAATGCATCATGTGCCCCATCTCTTCTCCAGTTGTACTTTTGCAAGACAGGCATGGGCAAATCAGCAGATCACAGGGCTGGACGTCTCTTCAGCTGAGAGCTTTTGAAGCTCTGTTGGGAGATACTGTGGTCATGGAGCATTGGTCTTGGTACGAGCCTGGGCAGTGCGCTGGGTGTTGTGACTACACCAAAATGAGTGCATTTTTAAGTGGAGAGAGGCATCCTTAGATAGAGTCCTAGATAAGGTTAAGGGTCTCCAGGCCATTTGGGCCGGGGGGAGGTGATAGACAGTGGCCTGATAGGCACCATTCATGTAATCCTTACAGTCCTTACAATCCATATATACATGGAAGCAGTTTGATCACCAATCTCGGGTGATCTTCCAAAATTTGAAGAAAAAATATGCATCGTTGGACTTTGAGCAGAGTCTTTTCATTTGCACAGTAAATTATTTAAAAATCAACAAGAGGGAAAAGACCAGCAAACATGTTTCAATTGCCAGAATTATTTAATTTAAAGGAATATTACCGCTTCCGACATCAACAGCTAACGGTAGGTTAGGGTCATCAAAAGTAGACTTCCAATCAATATCAAAGGGGAATGTCTGAAAAGAAAATCATAAAATAATCACCACTAGGAACATAAGTCACGGAATTAACTGATATTAAAATACTAGATGAGGGGAATTAACTAAATTAAAAAACACATTGAAGATATCATTAAGCTGTGAGATTACTTTAGGGGATCAGAATCAATAAGAACAAGACATACTCTATCTAACGCTGCAACACCAGGCAGTGTTCGGCCTTTGAGAAACTCCCATACAACAGAGGAATTTTGAAATCGTTCATTAGGCAGCGAAGACATGCAGCTTGCATTTCCAACAACAGCTACATCACAGCCACGTTGGCTTATCCTTTTAAGCATATTGGAAAGCGTAGACTCTGCTTCAACACCTTCTTGGGGTTTAAAGGTCATTGGGCCAATCATTAGAACTTTCTGAAATATTAGTGTTACTCTTAGTCTATTTATTATATGAATGCACTTATGACAGAAAACAACTTTTTTTTTAAATAGATCAATGTCATGCCGTTAAAAGAAAACATGAAATATCAGATCACCCAACAAGATCTTAAATTCAATAAAATGGGGAAAAAGATAAAATGGGATCATAAAAATATGCATTATAAAGACAGAGGTGAAAAAAATCTGGAGAGTATGATATTAATAGGAGGATCGTACAACATTTAGGAAATTCTAGTTTTTGATCTAGCAGAGAAAATGAAAGATACTTCGAAGATAACCATAAGCTGCTGAGAGTGCAGTTAGTAACTGTCCTCTCACCAAGTGAAGACAGATACTACAAATAATTCAAAAGATTTTTTGTATGGAGAATCTATAACCAGGGTTTGAATTCATTTTCCAAGCTCCAGCAAGCACACCATTGCAGTGGTATGCTGTTCAAAAATTTCCATTTCCAAGATTCTGGCAGAGACGAGCCATTTAGCATCGACAAAACAATTTTCAGAAGCTGTTGAGGAAGCTGATTTTACACAGCTGATGGAAGCTAAAGACAAGTTCAAATGAAGCTTGACCAGCAGTTGAAGAGCATTGTTTGGTGCCTGTTACCTGGACTACAGGCATTTATTCCATCAAACCATGATTCCAGTCATGGCTAGGTTTGAGGAACAGATTATGCACAATGACCGCAGAACTCTTGAAGGGTTTTCTCTGGACAACTCTAATGTCTTCTGCAAGTTAAATCACAGTACCTACTCTTTTCTTTCTCTTCCAAGATTTTTGTGCTCTGATAAAAATACCAAGCACCCGAGAGACAAGAGAGGAAGAAAAGCATTTGTGTGCCTAAGATAGGCTTAAAAGAGGCTGTTACAACATTACTAAGAAATTCTAAAAGAAAACCCATATAATAACCCCCCCCCCCCAGGAAAAAACAAAATTTCTGAAAAAACACAATCAACGATTTATTCTCTTTAAAATATTATCAACTACCATTTACAACCATCAAGCTATTTTCTTGAAACAGGGATTACCAGCTCTCATCTTATATCTCCTAAAAATCTTTGTTGTTGTCATCCAAAAATGTCTACTTCAGTACTTAAGTGGATTTTGTCACATATTGACCAGTCTATCTTCTAACATGACCTGTAAATATTTCACTACACGATCTTTAGGACCCTCATTATTTTCAAGCAAACATCATAATGGTTGATGAGTGATTTGACATTTTTGTCAAAGTTAGAAAGAACAAAGAGTTAACCATCAAGAGTATGGAAATGAACTCATGAAAAAATATCACAACACTTGATATTTACATTAAGAAAATTTGAAATGAGATCTTCACATTGGTGATATCATGCTTTAATGTAGGTCACGAGTGACCTTTAGCTTGGAGCAGCACAACTACATATTCAAATAGAGAATAGAGGCCAGAATACTAGGAATAGGAGTTTCTACAATTTTTTTGGGTCGAGTTAATGCTCTACACAATTCAATTTACGTTTTCTCCTCAAGTTCCTTTAGTAGACATCTCAGAAACAGCACAGTAAAGATATATCACAATGAAAAGGTTCATTAAACTAATATATTAAACTATAAGAATAAAATAATTCACAAACTAGAGTGCATATAATTTAGAGATAACAGTTCCTACATTCAGATATAGAATACTAAGATTCTTAGTGATCTAACTGAAAGATAATAATAATCAGATTCAGATATTGATAGAAGTATCTAGCCTAACCTTACAACTTAAGAGTTGGCAAGAAATGTTCTGCCAAGAGACTGGTCCAAGATCCACAGGTGTCCAACCTGAAGAGATAAAACTGTGTGAATTTAACTAAATTGCACCTGATTTGATAGAGTATTTGGCAGTATGAAGCAAAAGGGTATAATGTTCCATCACTGTTATTCTCTATGAAACCAATGGGTCCAAATCAAATAATAATTGGATGTCTTCTTGTTAGAGTGAGATGGTTGGCGCAAGATCCATACGGAAGGAAGGAGAGTAGAGGAGAAACGAAAGGTTTTACCTTGGGCTGTGAGACCTTCGATACTTAAACATAAGCCTCATGGGAAAACAATATTAACAGAAAAGTACAAAATGAGGGGGGAGAGAAATCATGAGCACTGATCTACTGTGATCTCTCCTTTGCTCTTAAAAAAAATCTCATGACCTGCCATACCTTTGAGGTATTGAAGTACGTGGGTGGCAACAAGGAAATTAGGCACTTTAAGAGCATGCATGGACTCGCTAAAAATTTTGACCACATAGACAATGTCATGTAGAGAGTAAGCGAGGCAAAGCGTGGGTGAGTTTACCAGTCAATTTTTTATAGAAAGGGGTCACCCATCCCAGGGCTGCCTGAGCCTAAGCACCAATACCCTTGATCCTGGAGTTCTTCTCACCCTGACATCCCTCTTTCCAGGGAGCTACTCATCCCTTCCATACCCAAGACAGAGCATGCTTAATTCTAAAGCCCTTCTCCAACCCTGTGCCCCTATTCCCAGGAGGTCGCCCATCCCTACACTGCCCAAGACTAAGCATGGTTAACTATAGAGTTCTTCTCCAAGACGTTTAATCTCAGACTCCAACGCTAATCAGTGAGTAACAGATTTAGCCTCAATAGTATCGCCCTCAGTGATGACTACGTCGTTTATACATACTAAAAGGACATGACCACCACTCCCCTTTGTCGCCCTTAGTGATGATGACATCATTTATATAAGCTACAAGGGGATGACCCCGGCTCCCACCCCACCCCCCCCCCCTTAAAAAAAAAAATTAAAAAAAAAACACAAAAAAAACCACCCCTGCAATGAGAAATGGTGATAATAGAAAGTAAAATCAAAAGACTTCAGTATATACTTTTACTTTGTTGATAGTCAAAGGACTTCATCGAGACAGTGAGGCAACCAAACCAGGAGTGAGGCTACTATTTGAGGTTGTAAAGTGACTTGTAGAAGCATAAAACAAATGGCTATCCAGCAGAAAGCACCACATATATGTCCTCTTGAAGAACCCTATGTAAGAAGGCTTACTTAACATCAAACTACTGTAGGGCCCAGCCAAAGTGAGCAGCAAGGAGGATACTGACTGTGTTCATCTTCGCTACCAGGGTGAAGGTCTCATGATAGTCAATACCCCACTTCCAAGTATAATCATCGGTGACCAACAAGCATTGTAACACTTCATAGAGCAACCAGATCAATACTTAATAGTATACACACATTTTCACAGCATGTTGGCCTGCAGGTAGAGTATACTAAGTGAGGATTCTTCTCCAGAGCCTGGAGTTCTTCAGTCATAGCCTGATGACACCGTGGAGTTTTCAGAGCTTTGTCCACAGTGTGCAGGGTAGAAATAGCTTCTGCCCAACTTTTCCCCCATGTCCTTACATCTGCCCTCGATGGCTATATCTCCCTCCTAACCTTTACCCCAGTCGAGGGCCATAACTAGCAGCTTGCCTTACATTGAAAAAAGAATAATATATTCTGTTTTCTGGGAATTCAAACAAGCAAATCGCCACCAATATCATTGGTTCCTGTTTGCTTCTAGACTAATTTTCATATGCCAGGATAATTAGAGAAAATATCTACACATACTATGGGTTCCAGGCCTTGGTTACCAGAAATTCAAGTTTCATTTCAGTGAAAACTAAAACTCAGGCAACTTGTGGTAGTGACAAATTGATGAAGAGCATGTAAAGAACGAAGATTCTGTGGGATTCTATTCTAAAAGCAAGTAGGAGAATTCTCATAGTTATGGATATTGATAAGAATTTATATAAATAATCAGAAGCATCTTGTCAGAAGTAATCACACGGCTTTATGCCGGAAAATAATATGGATATGACTGGGTGCTGATAGTGTGTGTCTGTGTTTTTTTTTTGAAATGCAAAAAATTCATGAGCTGATGTATCGAATCGAGTTTTTTTTTCTGGTTCAGAATGTGAATTGACAAAAGTTGACAGGATCTCTTTTGGAGAAGGAAGAGAGAGTGAAGCAGAAGCTTAGAGGAAGAAGTTAGAGCAGAAAAGAGTGCTTCTTTCATTCATAGATATGATATTTATAGTGTACACTTCAGGGGCCTGAACTAGCCGTTGGGATACTTAACTGTCACATCACAACGGCTAGTTCTGACTAAAAAAACATAAATACATAAAATCTAATATATGCCAGGTCATAAAGACACCAACTATAAGAAGACTAGCCAGGTCAGTCAGGGGACCGGTTCTGGGTTGACTGAGTCAACAAGTCAACAGGTCAACAAGTCTGACAAAAGTACTTAGGTTTTATTCTTAACACTCCCCCTCAAGCGCAGGAGTGAAGGCTCTTCATTCCAAGCTTGCTGATGAGCCTTGTGAAGGTTCTTGCTGGTAGCCCCTTTGTAAATACATCAGCACATTGGTCTCCAGTTCTGATATGTTTTATTTCAATTACCCCACTATCTAGCTGTTCTCGGATGTAGAATCGATCAATATCTACACGCTTAACTCGGTCATGATAAAGTGGATCATGAGCCAGACAAATAGCTGATTTATTGTCACATAGTAGTCGGATGGGCTCCTTGTAAGGAATTCTCAGGTCTCGTAGAAGATATTTTAGCCATAGAACTTCATCAATTCCCTTGGATATTGCTCTGAATTCGGCTTCAGTACTTGACTTGGAGACAACATTTTGTTTCTTGCTTCTCCATGTTACAAGATTTCCACCTAAGAAGGTACAATATCCTGTTGTAGACCTGCGATCAAGTAAACCACCAGCAAAGTCAGAATCAGTGTAAATTAATAGGTCAAGATTACCTTGCTTCCTGAAGGTGATGCCTAATCCAACAGTTCCCTTGAGGTACCTGAGTACCCGAAAGGCAGCTTCAAAGTGATGCTTCTGTGGGCTGTGCAGAAATTGACTCAGCACATTCACTGCATATGAAATATCAGGTCGAGTATGGGTAAATACAACAATTTTCCTACCAATTTTTGATAAGAGCTGATCTCTACCCTCGGGTCATCTTTAGTTATAGTTAGCTTGTGATTAGATTCTATTGGCGTGTCGTTAGTTCTGCTATGAAGATGTTTAGTTTGTTCTAATAGTTCGAGAATATACTTATGTTGAGTCATAACTATACCTTTACTTGATCGGGCGAATTCGATCCCTAGGAAGTATTTAAGTGGTCCTAAGTTCTTAACTGCAAATTGTTTAGATAGTTGAGACTCTAATTCATTGATTTCTATGGTTAGATTGCCGGTGATGATGATGTCATCTACATAGACAATAAGTAGCACAACTCCCCCTTGAGGAAAGTGCCTAAAGAATAAAGTGTGATCACCATTGCATTGCCTGTATCCTAGGGACTTTAGTACTTGACTGAATTTTCCAAACCAAGCTCGGGGAGACTGTTTTAGGCCATAAATTGACCTTTTCAGTCGACACACTTTTCCTTGTGTCGCCTCATTTTCATAACCCGGAGGCATTTGCATGTAGATCTCTTCTTTAAGATCTCCATACAAGAATGCATTTTTAATATCATATTGAAGTAATTCCCAATCTAAATTTACTGCAATCGATATCAGCACTCGAACTGTGTTCATTTTTGCCACAGGGGCGAAAGTCTCCTTATAATCTAGGCCATAGGTTTGAGTATAACCTCTCGCAACTAACCTAGCCTTATAGCGTTCTAGGCTACCGTCTGAGTTGTATTTAATAGTGTAAACCCATCGACATCCTACTGGTTTCTTCCCACCAGGTAAATCCACTAGTTCCCAAGTCTGATTTTGTATTAATGCTAACATCTCATCATCCATTGCTTGTTTCCAATTTGGATTTTCTAAAACTTCTTCTGTGTTTTTTGGTGTCTTAATATTCTGTATTGCAGTCAAAAAACACTTATAACTAGGAGATACTTGTTGATAATCTAGATAATTTGCTATATCATAAGAAAGAGGTTTCACACAAGATCGAGTTCCCTTCCTTATGGCTATGGGCCATTCATCATTATCCCCACTATCCTTTATTACAGTCTCTGAATTCGAAGAATTCAGACTCTCCACTATTTCCTCTTCTGTAGAAGGAGCCTTTTCTGTGGCATCAAGTTCCTTGTCAATAACCTTCGTTAATTCCTCAATTTTTTTCTTCTTCCTCTCATAGAATTTGGGATAATGCTTAAATTGAAGCTCTCCCTCCTTTGACCCTAAAGGCATTTGATCTGATCCTATTGTTTGAGTGGGATCTGTCATCATCACATCCTGAACAGAAGCACCTTTGTCCGATCTAGTTTCATCAATATGTACTATAGGACTTTCTAGGATTAGTGGATTGTGACAAACCCTACCCAGGGTTGAGAGGAGAAAACCAAATAACCACACTATCATAACACGGGATACAGAGGAGGGATATATACCCTAGAGGAGTGAGAAAGAGAGAAATGACTAAAAAGGGTGTATAGAATAGGACCCTTAGTCATATACAAAGATAGGAGAAAGATATATCACTAACAACCCCCCGCAAGCGAAGTATGGATGTCATCCATGCCGAGCTTGGATAAAGCACGAGATAAGAGCGGATTAGACAGCCCTTTGGTGAAAACATCTGCAGCCTGCTCCGATGACGAGACGAACTCGAGATCAAATAGGCCATCATCCATGCATTCCTTGAAGAAGAAACGGTCACGCTCCATGTGCTTGATTCGACCCGTTTGACCAGAATTCTTGGCCAAAGCAATAGTAGATTTATTGTCGCAGAAGAAGTGGATCGGACCAAGATACCGGACACGCAAGTCAGAGAGAACGCCATGGAGCCATTGAGCCTCAGAGGCCCCATCAGCAAGGGCACGATACTCCGCCTCGACGCTAGAACGAGACACGCGGTCCTGCTTGCTGCTTTTCCAGATCACCAAGCTACCAAAAACAAAAGTGCAATATCCAGTGGTTGAGCGACAATCCACAATCGAGCCAGCAAAGTCGGCATCCGTGTACACCTTCACAGTCTCATCTGCACTTCGGGGAAAGAGCAGACCCTTCCCCGGACAGCCTTTCAGGTAAGCAAGTACCCGATGAGCTGCTTGGCGATGGATCTCATGAGGAGCATGCATGAATTGGCTGAGAAGATGGACAGCAAAGCTGATATCAGGACGGGTATGCGTGAGATAAATAAGCTTCCCCACAAGCTGCTGATATTGATAATGGTTAACCGGAGGCGAGTCACCCCCGTCCCCCAACTTAACGTTGGGATCAATAGGAGTGCGGACGGGCGCGCAATCAGTCATACCAATCAGCTTCAGGAGATCCACGGTGTAGTGTTGCTGTGAGACGAAGATGCCACAAGATGAGTAGGCTACCTCAAGACCGAGGAAGTATCGAAGAGGCCCCAAAGCCTTAATCTCGAACGCGCGGGCCAAAGCAGCTCTGAGTCGACTAGCCTCCGTCACATCGGACCCCGTGATAAGAATATCGTCGACGTAAACCACAAGTATGGAAACCCCAGCTGGACAATGACGAACGAAGAGAGAAGAATCCCCATTACTATGGACATATCCCTCGGCCTTCATAACGGAAGAGAAGCGGCGAACCACATCCATGAGACTGCTTCGAGTCCATAAAGAGACTTCCGCAATCTGCGAGACGGTGCCGGGGGTCCGAGAGAATACCCCGGAGGATGCTGCATGTACACCTCCTTTGTCAGATCACCGTGAAGAAACGCGTTCTTCACATCTAACTGTCGAATAACCCACTGGAAGTGCGCTGCAAGAGCCAATAGAAGACGGACAGTCTCCATCTTCGCCACGGGAGCAAAGGTCTCGAAGTAGTCAATACCATAAGACTGCGTAAACCCCCGAGCTACGAGGCGAGACATGTAGCGTTCGAGAGTACCATCCGCGTGGTGCTTCTTGGTATGGACCCATTTACAGCCCACTGCCGTCTTGCCGAACGGCAACGGAACGACATCCCAAGTATGATTCTTGAGCAAGGAATGCATCTCCTCGTCCATCGCCGCTTTCCAATGGGGAGAAGCGATAGCATCAACTAAGCGGCGAGGAACCGGGTCCGACTCGATCCGAGTAAGGAACAGCTGGTAAGGAGTAGTCAGCCGATCGAAGGAAAGATAATGAGAGAGAGGGTAACAGGGAGTGCGAGTGCACTGACGAACCCCTTTTCGGAGGGCAATAGGCCAGTGTAAATCATCATCATCGTCGGCAGGAGATGGGGGAGAGTGAGGAGGAGAAACATCAGAGATAGGTCCAGGGACGGAGGACGAGTCGCCAGATGAGGAGGGAGGGGAGTCCCCAGGAGGAGAAGTCAACAAGTCACCGGACGAGGATGAGGGTTAGTCACCAGACGGAGGAGAAGCCAACTCATCGGAAGGAAGCAAAGAAGGGATAGAAGGCGGAGGATCAACACGGCGCTCGACAACCGGCTCAAGGGGAGGAGACGAAGTTGGTGGCGTCGAGGAGGACGATGGCTCAGGGGAACCTAGAGGCGAGAGCGGCACCAAGGGAGAAGTCAAAGGAACCTCATCAAGCGGGAGACGCGACGAAGTGGAACAAACTCCAAAAAAGGGCTCATACTCGGCAAAGGTGACATTGGCTGAAACAAAGAACCGTCGAGAGGACGGGTGATAGCATTTATACCCTTTTTGGAGTGAAGAATAGCCAACAAACACACACCGAAGTGCACGTGCATCGAGCTTCGTCTGAGAGCCAGACGAGTCATGTACGTATGTTGTACAACCAGTCCGGAGAGATATACCCGGAAAGGCTGCATGAAGACGATCAATAGGGCTTGTGAATGCCAAAGTCTGCGAGGGAAGCCGGTTGACAAGGTGGGTACTAGTCAAGATAGCCTCGCCCCAATAAGACCACGGAACATACTAGTTTAACAAAAGAGTGCGAGCCGTCGAGGTCACATATCCGATGCGTTGTTCGGCCATACCATTCTGCTCCGGGGTAGCAACGCAAGATGTCTCATGAAGAATTCCTTGATCCGCAAAGAACGAAGCAAGTTCCGCATTCACAAAATCACGGGCATTGTCAGACCGGAACCGCTGAATGCCACGTCCAAACTGAGTGTTAACCATAGTGCAGAAATGACGCACGGTCGAGGTAACCCCAGACTTGGCCGCCAATAGATAAGTCCAAGTATAGCGACTAGCCTCATCCACAAAGATCACAAAATACCGGTGTCCCTTCAAGCTAGACTGAGGTGCCGGACCCCATACATCGCTATGAATACGATAGGGGGAGTCGACGTATGAGACATAGACGGACGAAAAGATGAGCGACGATGTTTAGCCAACTGACATGCCTCACAGACAATAGTTTGAAGGTCTAATCCAGTACATAGCAAAGGGAATAAGCGCCGAAGAGTCGAAAAAGGAGGGTGGCCCAGCCGGTGATGAGTCAACATGAGGCGACCCCGCCATTGCTCGTCCACAGAATGAAGGCTGCGCTGCACCATGAAGCACTAGGACCGGCCGCCGTCATCCAACAGCAGGAACCTGTGTTCCCGCCTAATCGGTCTAGTCCTCCCCACCTTGTCAAGACGAAACATACCGTCATGTTGGAGATGAAAGGAGCAGAAAACAGAATCAACAAGGCGCTGTGGCGACAAGAGTATGGCGCGAAGCGCAGGAACATGGAGAACATGCTGAACAACGCCAAGGCCAGCAACATAAACAGCCCCAATACCCGCCACAGGTAGTCGACCCCCACCGGCGGTGAGGACAGAACGACCCCCAAGGTATCTTTGGTAGGAGACAAATCGAGAGTTGAGCAGAGTCATATGTTCCGTCGCTCCCGAATCAAGAACCCAGGTAGTATCCGATACCAAAGGAGAATGAAGAGCCGTCTGTCCACAATACCAAGTGTCGGAAGGGATAGAGGTACACGCACCAAAGAAGGAGCAGAGGCCGGAAGACTGAGTGGGCGCAGTAGACGACGAAGGCTGCAAGGCAGACATCTGAGAGCTAAGCCGAATAAGATCTGCTTGAAGATGCTCCAGGGTCACTGCAGGCGGGCTGGCGGCTGGAGCAGGTGGGTCGGACTGAGTCACCAGGGCCCTAGGCTGACCCTTCTTCTTCCGAAGCAATTCGGGATGAAGCTTGAAACATCGATCACGGGTATGCCCCGTCCGATGACAAAAGGAGGACACCAGATCCGCGGAACCCGAGGCCTTGGAAGTAACTGGAGCAGTGGGAGCCTTGGAAGAACTCGTCGGAGGTTGTCCAAGTAGTCCCGCAGAAGCAGCCTGGGTGAGAAGGGCAGACGAGTCCCGAGCGATGTCGGTGACCGAAGCACCATGAAGAAGAGAATGACTCTCTTCCTCCTTGAGCTCCTTGACTAAACTCGCAAAGGTGGGCAGTCCTTCCTTGCAGCGAAGTGCACGTTTACGAATCTCAGCATACTCCCGGTTCAGTCCATTAAGGAAGGTGAGCAAGCGCATCTTCAGAAAGTTTCGATAGGATGAGCATGTCGGATCATCAATCGGCATATAGTAGTCAACCTTGTCCCAGTGAGCTTGATAAGTAATGGAGTAGTCAGATATCGTCTGACTAAGGCCAAGGCGCGAGAGATACAGCTAAACAACTACCAATTGTCGTCTTCGAGACCACAGAATGCATGTGCTTGATCCCAGAAGCATTTGACAGTCTTTTGATGTGGAAAACGATCATGGAACTCAGGCGTAAGAGTGTGGGTCACGAGCCAACCCAAAATAAACTGCTCCTCCGCATCCCAGGCAGCATAGTGAGCATGAGTGACAGGCAGAGGAGGTGCGGTACAATGCTTGAATAGTTGACAGGCACGCAAAGTGGTTTCCACAAATCGCTTCCACTTCAGAAAATTTGGCCCGCTGAGACAGGCTGGGTCCGGGACTGGCGGAAGCGGATGAGTCACCTTGTGAGAGAGGGGCTTCTCCACAAAGTCAGCATCGGTGAAGACGACGGGGGGAACTGTATCCGGAAGAACGGCAGAAGAGAGGCTAGCAGAATGCGAATCGGCCATGGCGCAGGAGGAAGAGATAGCAAAGCGCGGCGCGGAGACAGACAGAATCCGAAGCAGAACACAGAGGGCGCTCTTAGGGCTAGAGCGCAGAAGAGAGAGAGAAGACACTTAGGAGAAGAATGAGAGGGGAGAGGAGTGAAGAGGCGAACTGAGATCGCCGAGGAGAATAAGATTGCGAAGAGGAGTGACGACAGTGGGCTCGGAAGAGAGAAGAAAAGGAATTGCGCGGAATGAAGAAGACAAGATCGCGCAGAAGAAGACAACCGTGCGAAAGAAGGAAAAAAAATCGCGCGGAAGAATGTCGCACGGTCAAAGATCAGAAGAAGACAAGAGCGCGCGAAATAGGACAAGATCGCGCAGAAGGTGAAAATCGCACGGAAGGTGACAAGATGGCGCGGAAGAGGAAATCACGCGGAAGATGACAAGATGGCGCGGAAGAGGAAATCGCGCGGAAGATGACAAGATGGCGCGGAAGAGGAAATCGCGCGGAAGAAAAAAAATCGCACGGAAGAATTTCGCGCGATTAAAGATCGCACGGCAGGAGAAGGTGGCGATGTCGACAGCGATCCCATGAGCGAAAGCAAAGGAATGGATCAGAGTCGCTCTGATACCATGACAAACCCTACCCAGGGTTGAGAGGAGAAAACCAAATAACCACACTATCATAACACGGGATACAGAGGAGGGATATATACCCTAGAGGAGTGAGAAAGAGAGAAATGACTAGAAAGGGTGTATAGAATAGGATCCTTAGTCATATACAAAGATAGGAGAAAGATATATCACTAACAGATTGTTATCATTCTCCTTATCTGTGGGAAAATCCGGTAAGTCAGTGAGAAGTAGGTCACTTTGTTTGGGTTGAAGGGAGTAGAAATAGATGTTTTCATCGAAGGTAACGTCTTTTGACACAAATACTCTCTTGGTAGAAGGGTGGTATAATTTATACCCCTTTTGGGTATTTGAATACCCAATAAACACACATCTATGAGCTTGAGGGGATAATTTGTCTTTATAAACATCATGAGACAGAAGATAACCTACACTTCCAAAAATTCTCGGTTTTAGATTTTCCCTTTGCTGAATATTTGGAAATTTTGCCTCTAAAACTTTAAGAGGGCTTTTCCAATTTAGCACCTTTGTTGGTACTCTATTGTTTAAGTAAACAACTGTCAATACGCCAAAGTCCCAAAGGTTCCTTGGCATATTTGCAGCAATCATTAAAGTTCTACATTTATTCATAATGTCACCTATTTTCCTCTCAGCAAGTCCATTTTGCTGCGGAGTATAAGGACAAGATGTTTCATGTCTTATTCCCTGACTTTCAAAGAATTCTTTAAGATTAGTATTACAGAAATCCCTGGCATTATCAGTTCGAAATCCTTTGATGTCTGTGTCAAATTGTCTCTTGATCATCTTGCAAAAGTTTTCCGTAGTTTTTTTGTTGTTTCTGATTTCTGTTTTCTCAGAAATACCCAAGTCCTCCTGCTAAAGTCGTCTACACAAATCAAGAAATACCTAAAGGCATTGATGTCAGTTATTGGGGCTGGACCCCAAATATCACAATGTATTAGGTGAAATGGTTCCTGACACCTAAGATTAGAAATAGGGTAAGTCGTCCGTTTTTTCTTGCCCAATTGACAAGCCTCACACACCAAATCATCTAATGCAACGTTCTTAAAAAGATTAGGGTACATTTGTTTTACAATTTCAAAGGACGGTGTCCCATCCTTTGGTGAATTCTCATAATTTCCCCTTCAAAAACAGAGGTGAGGGCAGTCACCTTGTGTTCTACCTCCCTTCCATCCTTGGAGGCCTCCCAAGGTAGAAAGTACAGCCCTTGCTGGAGTCTAGCCAGCCCAATCTTCCACCCGTGAACCTTATTACACAAAAAAGCACTTAAGCCATCAAATAATACAGTATGTTCTTTATTCTTGGCAAGTCTTTGAACAGACACAAGACTTACAAAGAGTCTAGGTATGTATAATACTTGTGTTAGTAATCCTATCGGGCCAAACCTAATAGTACCGATACCTTCTACCGGTAATAAGGTACCATCGGCTGTTTTAACATGTCTTCCTTTATCTAAGGGAGTAAAGATCATAAAATTCTCCTTAATTGGAGTCATATGATCTGTAGCTCCAGAATCAAGAATCTAAGCTTCCTTAATAGAGTTATTTGAAACCCAAAAAACTGATAAATCCGATAAAATTTTGGTTTTACCTGATCCAACCAATGAAGTAGATCCTATTACAGATCTAGAGGAAGTCAATAGATTCTTCAGTTGTTGCATTTCCTCTCGGACAAGTCTCTGGACCTCTTGTGCGATGGCCTGCGATGAGGTGGACCCGAGTTGACTTCCTTGTTGACTAGATCATTCCACTATATGAGCTTGACCCATATGTGGAGGCCTTCCATGCAACTTCCAGCATTTGTCTTTGGTATGACCTCTCCTTTTGCAGTAGTTACAAGAGGGGACATCTTTTCCTTGCTTCTCTTGCCCTTTGTCATGCTCACGTGGATTGTAGGAAGAATATTGAATTTTCTGAGAATTACCTCCTTGGTGAGAGACAAAGGCCGAAGCATCAGGGTTGACTCTCATCTGTTGAAGTCGACCCTCTTCTCTAACTACTGCAGCGACAGTGTCATCAAGAGTTTTTTTATGAGTTCCACTGTTGTAGAGTTGACTTCGAAGGCCTTCAAATTCTGGTTGTAGGCCTTCAAGAAAATGGTAGATTCTGTCTTGTACAGCATACTCCCACTGAAGTGTGTTATATTGTGGTGGTCTGTAGAAGTCAAGCTCGTTGTAAATTGAGCTCAACTCATTTGCATATGCCATCACAAATTTATCCCCCTGCTGCAGTGCATTTGCACGGTTGACCAGTGAGGAAATCTTACTAGCATCATTCTTCTTTGAGTAGAATTTATGAACGGCTTCCCTGATCTCTTTCGCCGTCTTGTATTCGATGAACTTCTGAAAATAATCAGCATTCATGGAGTCTAGAAGCCACGATCGTACAATCTGCTCCTCCACTATCCATCTCTTGTACAGAGGATCCTTAGACAGAGGCGCATCTTGAGTGAGATGAGGCAGTAAAGACCTGGGGCTTAGAGTTTGGTCTACCACCATCTCCCATAGATAAAGATTGTGGCCATTGAATTGGCTCCTTGGAGCCACCACAGGAAGCTGGGTGAGCCATTTATCAATCATTGGAAGAGAGATCTCATTCCTTTTTGGGCTCGAGGAAACTTCAGCTTCAGAAACAGGATTAGTTGATGAACTGGCCATTTGATCTGATTATGCCTCACGATCTGACGGCTTCTCTTGAGGAGAACCTCCTACTGAATCTTCTTGAAGAGATGATCCAGCGGTAAGACCGGCGGCTGTTGTTGATGGAGAGCTTTCCTTGTCAATCCTGCTCTGATACCATGACAAAAGTTGACAGGATCTCTTTTGGAGAAGGAAGAGAGAGTGAAGCAGAAGCTTAGAGGAAGAAGTTAGAGCAGAAAAGAGTGCTTCTTTCATTCATAGATATGATATTTATAGTGTACACTTCAGGGGCCTGAACTAGCCGTTGGGATACTTAACTGTCACATCACAACGGCTAGTTCTGACTAAAAAAACATAAATACATAAAATCTAATATATGCCAGGTCATAAAGACACCAACTATAAGAAGACTGGCCAGGTCAGTCAGGGGACCGGTTCTGGGTTGACTGAGTCAACAAGTCAACAGTCAACAGGTCAACAAGTCTGACAAAAGTACTTAGGCTTTATTCTTAACATGAATGATAGCGTATAACAATGGAACCAACATGACACATAGGAAAAATGAGTTGACGTTAGTATACCTGGCTGGATTTTGTCACGAGGAAATACATCAATGACTTCAGGATTTTTGTCATTTATGCATAAAAAATCATCCGGAATAATAATATGCGCACTTCTTTTCTTCACCAGATGAATCAAGTCAACTGCTTCGTCAACAACATCATCCTCCACCAAAGTCATAGGAACAGACATTCCCAAAGCATGCATTATTTGGAATGACAAGTTACCAATAAACAGAAGTGCATCACATTTTGTGGTTAGAATGTGCAAAACTGTCCTCATTTGAATAAAATTTTTGCCACCAATCTGCATGCACAAGAATTGATAAGGAGATATGATATGTTAAGGTTGAGGAAAACAAATGATCAATTGGTTTCAAGTTTATACGGGATTAGCAGGAAAATTGAAAAATTTTGCCTGAATTGATACGCAGTCAAGATCACCTAGAGAGTAAGAATAAAAGCAATTATAAATCGGGGGCACCGTTTGGGGTGCTTCCCTCCCTCCTATCAAAAAAAAAAAGTAATTATAAATACCCTGAGATCTGGAGTGTCATGAATATGATACTTGCAGCAGGGAAAAAGAAATAAAATGACAGAGGGAGAGTTGAAATATGTTGGATGACTTTAGGTAATTTGGCTTGTATTGTATCACTACCCTCCATTGGAACAGAACCATTTAACATTATTACAAAAATGTCATTATGTAACCCAATATAGGATAGCAATCTATCAAGAATAACAATCGTGTTTAGTTGTTATTCTATGCTTTCTCTTTCCTCATCATGACAATGGAGACAGCAATATTGGACATTTAGGCCATCAAACTCAACAGATTACAACACACCTTTTATCATGTATGAATATTTACTACACAGTACTCATTGCTGTATGAAAAAGGCTCCGAACAGAAACTTTTATTTCCTCGTGCTTTATTTAAAAACTTATCATGGGTCAATCTTAGAAAAGGATTGGTAGACGGACTAATCAAACAATGAAATGAGTCCATCCCCACAAAAGGGAAACCACAATTGTAATGCAAGTCAACTCCAATCTCCTGCTATTTCAATCAGAATACGGCAGGACTCCCAATCAATGAAGAAATAGGAAACAATTACAAGAAAAGAGAGAAGATGAGAGATAACTCCAAGATTGGTTCAAGAACTGATCCGGGGAAAGGAGGATTGGATAGATCCTTCCTAGCTCTCCTTTGCATGTCTGCTTCCTCACTCCCACAACCCTTGTTCCTCCCCAAAAATTATAGGGTTAAGGTCGCTTAGGGTGTCTGCCAGTTCTTTCTTCTCTACCAGTGCCTCTAGAATTTCCCCAAAAAATGATGGTTCTTGTGGGCCTGCCCGAGTCAAATGTTGATTCTTCGTCCTCTTGTCAGTCAATAGCGGCATCTTACAAGAATCCATAAAGCCAGTGGATACTTAGATCCAAGAACCAGATATTAAACCTCCTGCAATCAGCCATTTGAATCCAGCTTCCGCTCCAGGCCAACTCCACTTCTTTTTTTATTTGGAAAAGCTCCACGTCTAATATGCCAATCTCCCTTCCTCCCAGTCTTTCTTGCCTTTCCAACTCCATATTTATAGACCTCCCAGTTGAATCCTAGCAAAACGTCCTACCCTGATGGTTACACCCATTCTTCAAAAGGCAAATGGCAAGTTATTTGGCCACCAAAGTCTTTCCAGCCTAAATATTTATCTGGAATCATTTTCTCTTTCTGCTTCCTCCTAACATATGCTATCACCGCACTGGATTCACACCTGATGGGCTTCAGTGAATCTCATCTTTTTTATCGGAGCGACCCAGGCCCAGTAAGTAATGAAAATAGGATGCCCAAATATCAGTGAAGAAAACCCAATTTCAGCTATGAGCACAAGAGAACAGGACACGGTTCTGGGCTAGAACCCTACCTTATCTTTTACTGGAGGTCCCAACCAGGAGAGACAGTAGATAATACGGAAACCTAGTATCAGCCAAAGTGGGTACTTTTTACATTTTTACATTTGGGAACCGGTTCTTAATAATTTGGTTTAAGTTTGGAAACCTTATGCTGATGTATAGAGAGCCACACTCTCTATATGCTGATGTATTGGGAACATGGTCTTCTAACATTCTATCCTTATTCTACATGAAGGATATCACGTTCTAGGAAAGGAAGGTGACTATTTAGAGAGATATCATCGTTTTTTTCCTGGAAATAGGGTTTACTCCAATGCAACTGCACAAGACTGCAGTAGAACTAGTTTTTTTTTCCCATCCTTAAGCTCCATTGAAGTTGTTTTCCTTCTCTTTCCGGCTCTATCAACATCATAAAGCATACTTTGAAAAATTTTGAACATTTATCCCTTTGTGTTTGCAATCATCTGTTTTAAGAAAATCAAGAGAAAAAGACAGGAGCTAACAATGGCTACATAAGGTCGCTGTGTGGTCTCCGCAATGCTTGCGAGCTTGTTCAGCTCCTCCTCAAAATGGAAACCAGCAACAGATGAATAGCAAAATCGAGATATGCCCACAGTGGATGCATGAATCTTATGAGCTAGACTGAAAGCATCATTCACAAAGACACCAACTCCAATTGAAAGCGTCTTGGAGAAGTCCCGGCCATTAGCAATGTCCTCTTTAAATTTAGCAAGGTTCTCAAAAAGGAGAATATCCCAATCCCTCTGCTCTTCTGTCTTTAACTGCATTATATCATAAAAACCACTTTTATGGCGTACTCTTAGCTGAAGAAGCGATGATAAATGATCTGGGCAAAAGACAAAGAGAAAAACATGAAGATAGCCAAGATATAACCATAAAATTGAACAATTCAAATTATAAACCCTGGTATGAACGGAATAACATCTAACACTTGTCCTAAAAACAAAAATCTGTCACTTTTTTTTCCAACTTTCTGCAAAACATTCAAGACATATTTAAAGCTCAGGGACCTGCAGGTGACACTAGCAACTTCCAGTTGGTCTGTGGAAAAATCATTGGCCTATTTTAACACTAAATGTTTTTAGTAATTCAAAGCAGATAGACACACCGTCAATTGTCTAAAAATAAAATGTTTCTCTACACACTGAGAGAATATTTTTAGGATGAAATACCACTGAATGAAAATAATCGATTGGTTCAAACGATTCTGTGAAAGAAACATTTCTGATCATATCAGTTTTGTTTTATTTTACACATTTCTTGATGAATATTTATAACGTCGTCTGATACTAGTCATAACCTTATGAGATCTGATGAGTGCTATGGATCTACATAACATCAAAGTAGCGGTCTGACCCAGTAGGATAAACTTATAAACTTTAATTAAAAAGGATTTCTTGAGTAATGAAACAGAGAACAATTCAACAGTGTTCCACAGATCAGGAGGGTGGAGCTCAACAGAGCAGAAATAATGGATTGAAAAACAGTTCGGTAAAAGAAACAAGCATGAACATGTTTAGTCACTGTTGATACATAGCACCAAAGCCATATCTTTACATGGCACAAAAACAATAGGAAGAGAAGAAGTGTAAATGTAACAGATGAAAGGATAAAAAGGTCTTCAAACATAACCAACCTGCAAAATAATCAACAGAAAGACCCGAGCTGCTTGAAGAATCCCAACTGCTGAGCAAAAGCACAAGAGCACCAGCATCGTATAAATATTTGATGGTGTGCAGGGCTTTGCTGGAGAACCTATCTTTCAGGGGAAGATTTTTGAGAAAAAGGGACGAATCTAGGCGCACTGCAACAACTTCACCAGAAAGCTTGGCCCGCGGGTAATTTCTTAGGGTTTGAACGTGGATAAGACTGAAAGCAGCACCATTGGTATCAATGGCCTATGGAGAATTATGACAGCACGTCAATGAATTTTGAATTCAACACACCCTTCTTGAGAATCACATTCTACATGAAAAAATTGACAAAAATATCAAGAACCTAAGAAAAAATCAGGGAGGTTTTTTCAAAGAAAACACCCTCGTTTCATTGGTCTTGAGTATACATGAAGGATATTTTACAAGTTAGGAATGAAATTTATGCAATATAAACATTGTTCAACATTCTCTGAACGATGAACATGGATCAAGAAATAGTGTGTCCTTTCTCATAATCTAACTTTAAAAATAATATCAGATATGTTAAAAATGATACTTTACTTGAACTTGCAACAAAAAATTCATGCCAACTGGTATTGAGATATTTATAAAACATCTTCATAGATTCAACCAGAAAACTGCATAACTCAATCGGATTCTACAACTGAACGCAGCTGTGAATTCTACAATACTCAGAGATATCAAAAGAATTGCACAAATCTTAGAGAATCAAAAAGGCACCTCACAATTTTCTGGATAAAACTTCTCAGCACCTCTCCCCTTCCTGAAATTATTAACTTTATGACATGAAAACCTGAACCTGGAAGCCATGCACGCATTATCCCTACCACCTGTGCCAAACGCGAAAAAGAAGAAAATCCTGAGTTAATAAACAGAGCAAATTTCACCAGAGAAGATATAAGAAATTTTAAAAATTTAGATCGTAGAAAACATCATTACCATGGCGGCAGAATTCATTGCTCTTTGAAAAATACGCAGAGCAAAGAGACCTTTGTGGCCCAACGGTTGAGGCCATTGGAGTGGAATATCCAGTGCACTACAAACTTTGCCATTTTGAAAAACAGTTACTGGTATATCCTCAAGGAAAACATGATGTGAAATCTAGTAGGAAAGATATTAATACGTCAGATAAAAAATTGCAGAGCCCCTATGAAAAATGAGAAAATTGAAGAAGGAAAGTACATTAAAAATAGAATCATTAGGATGTGATTTACTGGATGGTAGGGATTGTGAGAGGCTTAGAATCAGGATAAGAGAAAACACAGCATTAGAAAATTAAGTAAAAATAACGAAGCCATAGTTCAAGTTGAATCAAATACTAGCATTCTACATGAAAAGGCGAATAACGAGTCTAGGACTAAAATTCCAAATAAAAAGAAAGAGAAATAGAAAAGATATAAGTGAAAAATCCATGACATTAAATGAACACTTGGATTTGTAAATAAGGTAAGGAACGCACCACAGTTTGCAGAAGAGGCGTACCGATCTTTCTCTCACCGGCAGACGGGAAATCGGCCGGTGAACGGAATACGAATTGAGCGCTGCGCCGCCGGAACCATCAAATGAACGCCAGAGACCGCTAAAGGAGTAACGCTGTGGATGTATACCAAAAACTTCAGATTAAACAAAAAATATTCCAAAAATATTTCAGATTTAGTTGTAATCAAATATTCAAAAACAAAAATAATTCAATTAAATATAATTCAAATAGTAACAGGTAGTAAAATAATTCAATTAAATACGTAATTAACTGACGATAGTGGTCCTGAAGAACTAAGAAAGTTCGGAACTAAAAAATATTAAAAATATTAATTTACATGTATTACTAATAACGAAGAATTTTAAAAATAATTTATTGAACAGTTAATATATGTATCTCAAATAAATATATATCTTGAGGTTCATGAAATAATGAGAATGACTTGGAATCATGCAAAAAAATATTTCAAAAATGAAATATTAAAGACAATTGAAAATAAATTTGTATCAGGCCTATGGACCTAAAGGCCATATCCAGGCCCACTATGTATCTTTTTCTTACAAAAAGGCCATTAATAAATATTTTTTACAAAAACTATCATGCCCTCTAAGGATTTCACATGCTATGGTGGTCACCATTATTCCAAGTGTGAGCATTGTGGAAAGTATGGAAACTCGTCTCAAAGGTGCCGACTCAAATCTAGAGAACCAACGGTGTGCAACAATGCAAGTGTTGTCGAGTTGTAGCATGCAGTCATACTTGCAAAATTATACTTAATTATCCCATTTAATGCCTGAATTCTATCATGTTAATGTATGTTATCACTATATTTGTATGTTTTATGTATATGATTTCATTTTCACATAAGTACCAATTATGTATATTGTAGTAACAATTTTAGATTGGTGACCTTGTAAAAAGGGTCAAACACTTCGAACCTCGCCATTTTAATGATTGCAAGATTTAGGTGGATTCATGGAATCAAAGATTATGGAAGAAGGAGAATAATGATTTTAAAATTTTAATTTTGGCTTATTTTTATTGAAAATTCATAATTAATTGAAAATTTTACTTTCTCTTTATTCATATTTTTATTTTGTGTTTATAATTGACATGTTATTTAATAAAATAATGCCAAAATTTCATTGAAAAGGCCTTATATTTGAAAAGAAATGAATTATCTAAGTTTTTCCTATTTTCTAGAATTTCTTTTTGTTTATTTTTAAATGTATATAAAGCTATAATTTAAAAAAATGGTACCCATTTAGAGCAGCATACATGGTAGATGTGGTAGTGCTTGCAATGCATTAGTCTATAAACAATTATATATATATAAAGGACCTAATTTTATAGTAAATATAATTGTTTATTTTTGGAACATATCTAATGTGGGACTATATTCTCTTTCATGTGATGTGGCTACATCACAAATTTCACTGAAACAACCCCGGGAGGCATGGCATAGCCTAAGTGGCCATCTAGAAACATGGACCATGATGCTCAATTTTTATGACATATGGCAAGATGATGGTCATCGTATTTTTGGTGATTTCATCATCATATTTAATGATGGGTCTCTATCACAATCACTCAATTGGAATCTAATGACAGAGTATAAATCTGCAGCATTTTTTGAAAGACTTGACAAATTGAGTCTTATTGACCCCTTAGTCTTTAAACTTCTTGGTTTAATTGACTCCAAACACTTCTTTTTTTTCTTCTATTCAATCCTAAAGATCCAGAGTTGGAAATTTATTGAGAGAGGATTAGCACTTTTAACATTAGATCTCACCAAGAGTCTCCAATTTAGGTTTTATTCAATTAACAGTGATTTTTGTTGTAAATTAATATGACAAGGAGAGCAAATTTGTTGCAATTTCTAGGACTCAATTTGTCAAGCCAAAATTAATAGGACACTTTGAACCTCACCATTTTAAGGATTACAAGATTTAGGCGGATTCATGGAATCAAAGAATATGGAAGAAGAAGGAGAATAATGATTTTAAAATTTTAATTTTGGCTTATTATAATTGAAAATTCAGAATTAATTGAAAATTTTACTTCCTCTTTATTCATATTTTTATTTTGCGTTTATAATTAACATGTTATTTTATAAAATAATGCCAAAAATTTCATTGAAAAAGGCCATATATTTTGAAAGAAATGACTTTTCTAAGTTTTTCCTATTTTCTAGAATCACTTTTGTCTCATCTTTCAAGCTTATGCCTTGGCCCTTGCCCCAATGTCAAGTACCCCAGAGAAAATGGCTATGAACTAAAAATACAACTCTATGATTGTCAAGTAGACACTGGATTTGGTTACTTATCCTAATGATGCCAAAGCATTGATTCAGCGATGGGTCTTCACTTCAAGATGCCATCAGCAAATGAACAGAGCTCGTTTGGTGGTTAAGGGTATCCTTTCATATGTAAGGCATAAACTATGTTGAGGCCTTATCATCATCGATTTGGCTCAAATCTACTTGGACGCTTCTCTCTATATACATAAACCAAAGATGGACACTGACCCAAATTGATATCTCCTATGTTTTATTGAAGATGATCTAAGCATGCATGAATTAATGGATTAGGATCTAGCATATACTGATCATGGGATTCATCAAACAGATGCCACCTTTAGATATGAGATTTGTGGTCTTTAAAGAATCCTTTGGCATGGTCCACCAATTTCACTCCCATCGTGATGTGTTGGCAATATGATGGATCCAATTGCCGCTCTAGACATACTCATGCCGTAATATTTTCCTAGTAATTGGAGCTGACTCCATTCTTCTCAGCCCAAGTAAAAGGGCTAGAATTGCCCTAGCAAAAGATCATCTGCACAAACCATTATTGCTTGTGACATGTGAGAAACTTTATTGGAGAAAGAAATCGTTCTATTGCTGTTTCACAAGGTAAACCACTGTTGAGGCAAAAGCAAAAAGATGATAGAAATGAGGGAATAGAGATGTAGTATAAAATTTTAAGGTAAATTTCTTCCATGGGCTTTGTTCCACAACATTCTCCCTTTTAGTTTATCATAACTTCCCCGTTGGTAGGTTAGATCCTATGTTTAAGGCGAGATCTTTTTTTGGGACATTATTTTCAAATGGTGAAGTCCCTATTCTTCAAGATCCTTATATTTAGGACTTCAATTGACCTTTTCTCCATGAATTGATGATGATCCATTCACCATTTGATGTAGCAGCAGCTCCACTATCTCTTCCATCACCTCCTCCAAACGCTTCACTGTTTTCCTCCTCTTTTTGGAAGAAGAAGAAGGAGAAATCCTAGAGGACAAAGGAGAATGAGAAGAAGAGACGGGTAGATGTCTGGAGATGAAGTTCGAGAGTTTGTCTGCAGCCAGGGTCAAATCCTTCCCAGGGGCCGGGGGTCCAAACCCACTTGCGCGAGGATGAGTTCTTCCCAGTATCCTGGAAAAGTCAACGAAGGAAAGCACACGAGAAACATAGCCGGTATTAATTTTATATATACTTTGCTTTTTCTCGAAATCTTTTGGAATAAAAATGAAAGTCAACGGTCAAAAGAAACTCCGAGCAGCTGTTCTGTCCAAGTGGGTCCCTCAGGCACCCAGTTATGGCCTTCACCGCGTCCTCGATGGACTTGTCCTCTCCCTGTTTCAGGAAGAAGTCAACGCATGTTTATGGAGGTTGCTTGCCATTGATGGAAACAGTAAAAGGCAGGTGGCGTTCACCTGTTCTTTCCAGTAAAACATATTCCCGTACTTTCCGGCCACGCGACTCCAGAAGTTCCGGGGGACTTCCAGGTCAACGGTCGCGCCGACATTGAAATGTAAGATGTTTCCTGCCGCGGTCAAAGTCAACCAGCATATTAAGGGTCAAGATTTTTTGTATTAGAATAAGATTATCATACCAAATGTTGGGTCAGCGACGCAGACTATGGTTCTATCATCGATATTCCAGAAACCTTTGATAGCCAACCCTGAAAATTTCAAAAATTGAGAAAAATATGAAACTCTCCTGAAATCAAACGAAACTGTGCTCAGTATGAGAAATATCTATAAATTTGCAACTTAATTTTCATTATAAAATAAAATCCATGGTTTTTTTTACCAGGCGTGTTAGGATAATTCTGCAGTAAAACCCTCAATTTATAACCCGTGTCCTTCTCAAGATCCACGATCAACTGGATCAGACGATTCTCCTAAATTGACGAAATCAGGAAAATCAGAAACCGTAAATGAGTTTTAAAACGAGAGATGAGATTGCTAGAAGACCTGCCCGGGGGGAAAGAAATCCGGCGACGTCAATCACCGGAGTGTATTCTCTGGGAAGCAATTGCGGCTTATTAACGCCCGTCTTCGCCTCAACATGAATTGGTCCTGATGATTTCCGAAGAACATACAAGATATTGCCGTCAATTTAATTTCAATCGATTCAGAAGAATACGATAAAATCGCCTAGCAGAAATAAGCGATTCGAGAAGAATGATTTCTGTATTTCACAGAATGATAGAAAAATACAGAAGCAGAAAAAATATACATAATTCGAATTGGAAAAAGGCATCAATAGGAGGCAAGCAAGACGTGCGCACACCAGAAAGAGAAACGCCGAGGATGACAGCGCCGGAGAGAAAAATATTCGCCATCTTCGCTCCGGAATCCGCGGCCCATTTTCTTAGGCTGTCGGCAGTGGAATTTTCTCCTCGCTGACAGCACGAGACTCTCAGAGACCCACGATCCGACAAGGACTTCAGTAGAAGGCGGGGAGAAGAAGAAGGAAGGTGGGGAGAACGGAGGAGAGACGGGGAAGCCATTTTCAGCGAGAATGATGCCGCCAGGTTATCTGAATGAATGATTGGGAATTCTGGCTGTGCTCACAGGATCTGCGGGTCCCACAACTCTAGTTGGATAGACCAATGGAGACTAAAAGAGGGCCCACATTTTTTTCTGCTCTTGGGCTGAGGTAAGAACAAAAAGGAGCCATATTTCTCACATCCAAGGCATGAATAAGATAGTGGAAAACTGCATTACAGTTATGGAATGCATTCTATGAAGGGTGGTCCCCATGGCTTTTAACACAACAAACTCATACATCAAGACATCATTCCTAGGAGAGAGATATTCTCGTTGTGGGATAGAACAAAGTCGAAGATCTCGATGCATTAGAAATTGCTCCGCATCAAATGGTGAATCCATGTATGCCCGTCAATATTCATCATAAATTTCATGCACAAGACATACGAGGGACCATGCTTCAATCCCACATGATAGTGTCTGCCGTGTCGCATGGGTGTGAGGTGCTCGACATGGGAGATGCGGTCAGCATGTTGATATTGGCCATAGCATGGAGCTTGATCTCAAACATTTATGCTGGTGGGTGCAAAGTGGCAATGCCCATCAGACATTCTTTCACAAGAGGCTGAAAAACTCCATCATATGAACTAGCATGTGAAATTGATAAAAAGAATGAGACAATGCCAAGAATGTAGGTGTTTGATGATGTGGCCGGCCAATTGAGTGCAAATGTGTCGTTCTACTCCCTTTCATAGATAGAACTAATTAAAGTGTTTCCTCCCAATTCTATGGGTTTCCAATAAAGACCAATTCGTGCTAATAAATTTGGAGAGTCAACAAGAGCAGGAGATATCAACATTTTTAGTTCCAATATAATCGAAATCTTCTTTACAACATTTTGACATCAATAAGACGAGTCAATATTTACACATGTGTACATATATATATATATATACATATATATATATATATATATATATATATATATATATATATGTTTGCCTGATCTTGAAAAACAATCATTATCGATGCTAAATAGAATCAACTATACCCTAGTGAATCATTATGGATGCTAAATATGTGATTCTATTTAGCATCCATAGTGATTGTTTTTCAATATCAGGCAAACAGAGAGACAATATTCATCTACATCATCATGAGGTGACCAAATTTCATTGAAATACATGGAGGAGGTTGGAGTCTCACTAAAATCATCATTCGTCCAATTAGAGAAATTTTCAATTCCTTGTTATGCATTATTGACATGTCTTTTCTTGTGATACAATAACATGATCTTGGATTAAGGTTAGTTCAAAGATGAACCAAAGGACAATGTGATTTTTACCAAAGCCATAAAATAGTATCTTGAAAAATTGGGATTTTGAGATTATGAGAGATGAAAGTGGGAGAAAATAAGGGTCTAGCTCCTCACAATAAAGGAGTACATGGGCCATCTTAATAGGCCCAATAAAGGGTACACGAACAATGTTCAACAACCAAAATAAATCAGTTAAACATGAACATAAACATCTCTTCACACTATCCTTCAAGATATACTAACTTATCATAAAAAAATCATAATACTTCCTTTTGAGACCTATGGTGAAGATTTTTGTTACTTGGAGCTACATACACGTTTACAAAATAGAGATTAGGGCTTGCAAGACTTATCTCAAATAAAATGACAATCCACCTAAACATATTTGGAGTGTTAATTAAAGTGAGGATTGTTGACAATAAAAATGGCAACTTCATTATAACGTATGCATATTCTTGAAAATTTCAACTAGAGAACCAAGTTCTTAGAGTAGAGATTGTAGCCACATCATTTTAGAATCCATGTGAACTATTGATCGATATTGTGTCATTGCACTAGATTGGCTAATAGTATTTTCTTCTCATACTTGTTAGTAACCAAGTTACCACCGAGATAAGTACATCATATAGCTCTAAATTTTCTATCACCATAATCTCCAATATAATCAACTTCAGAATAGGCCTCAACATGCAAAATACTATGTCATTTATATACAAGTTCTTTCCCAAGAGATTTATTCAAATACGCGAGAGCTCAAAGTGCACTGGTCTAATTAACCTCTCTAGGTCCAGATACCAGATCACTCAACACTTCAACGATGTCAAACCAAGTCCTTGGACTATGCATGAGGTCATAAATAGAACGATTGAGATTGTAAAATTTTTTAAGCTCTTCTTGAGCAGGGTACTCTCCCATAAACACTTCTTTATAAGAGGATCATAAAAGTATTATTCACATCAATTTGAGTGATGATCCAACTTTCACTGACCACAATAAAGAGTAAACTCTAATATAATTCATTCAAGTCATTAGAAAGAAAGTTTTCCGAGTAGTCAATATCATAACATTGTGTGAAGACTTGACCACTAAATGAGTACTGTACCAATTAAAAATATACCTAGAGTTTTACTTGATAGTTTATATCCATTTGCATTGGATAGTGTTCAATTATAAAGTTTAAGAATTGATAAAATGGTGAAATAATTCTAGGAGGACACAGAGGAAAAAATAGAAAATAAATCTAGAATCTAGAACAAAAGTTGTGCAAAATTGGAATTTTAGGATAATGAAAAATCAAGAGACAATTAAAGGGTGAGGAGAGAGAGAAAAAAAACAGGACCATTAAAAGATTTAGAACTGAGAGGAGAGAGATCGGGTAACAGAGTTTCAAGAGAGGAAAATTAGAAAAGAATTTTGGATGTGAGAAAGAGAGTAGTGAATAAAATTATGGAGGGAGAGCAAAATCGGTAGTTGGAAATTGGAAATAAATAGAAAGAGGTTAAGAGAGAAAAATAAAGAGAGAATTCTGGAAAAGAGTGGAAGGGGAAGATAAATTTTGGGAAGAAAGGCACTTGACAAGAAATTAGGGAGATAATTGAGGAAAGAGATAATCAAGAGATGAATTGGGAATAAAGAGATAAATAAAAGAATTAGTAAACATATAATCAAACCCAAAGTTGAGTATAACATCAAAATCTTGTCAACACATTTTTTGTGTAAAAATAGAGGATAGGGAATACCCACAATTGCATAAAAATTATTAGAGGAATTCATGAGAAGAGAAGAAAAATTGGAAGGAAGAACACATGCTAGAAGAAGAAGAAGAATAGCTTATGATTCACCTGCTTCCTCTGTAAGGGTTTTCATTGTGAGGCTTCTATTGTGATTTCATTTCATGAGCTAAATGGGTCAACAATAGGGCCTTAGCATGGGAAGTCATCTCTTGCTTAGGAGAGCTTTGCTTATAAATCAAAGAAAACTTTGTGATTCAAGCAACGCAGACAGAATGGAATAGAAGTAGACAATGCAATTCTTGAAATTTTGTATGAATTATAGAAAATTTATGAATATTTCTTTACTCAAGTTTAATGCAAAGAAATTCATTTATTGGTAAACTGTACCATGAAAAGTGCATAAATATAAAAGTATGATTCAAATGATGTATTTGTGAGCGTATCATACTAGATAATACCAATTAATGGTAATTATAGATAATCTTTATAATATTATCTTCCCCCCCCCCAACCCCCAACTAAAGGATTTCTAGTCCATTAGAAACGAACGATTCAATAGTAAATGGCAGTAGGCCTAACTAGGCAGCTGCATATTTATGACATCCCTCAACCTATAAAATTGCACCTTAGGCAAGTGAAAGAAGTGTAATAGTGGCTTTTCTCAATTTTAGGGTCATTGAGAAGACTTTAGGGTGAGACTCCTCTCATTCCTTTGGCATACTTATCCCTCTCATCCTTCCTCTTTCTACCCCAAGGTATGTGACGAAGCGAATCCATGTGGTCGTTGAATACACGCATTAAAAATTATTCCAAACTCACCAATTTTGATAAATAATCACGAATTAAATATTTTAGTGGTGAATAAGGGTCAAATTAAGGTATTTTTTAAGAACTCTTTGAAATTTGATCAAATCGAATGATGAAATGAGGTGAGAAATTAGGGATTTTGATATTTTTAGAAATAGTTTAATTACTTAAAAATATCCAAGAATGTTTTACATCATCGAAGAACATCTCAATTTATAGAGAGATATGGGCGTAACCGTCAGATTGGCATTTAATCTTCAATCAACGGCTCTAATGAAATGCATATATACATATCGTTACGCTTAAATCGCGTCTGTTAGATCGACGCTGAACCTCTGAGATTTTGCCATGTCGCGCGTGAAGAAAAAAATATATGAAACGCCTGCTATCTAATCTTGATCTAACACTGTGGATGTGTTTGAAAAGTTTTAATCTCAGCCATTATAACTCTTTAGATGAATGACTGCGATTAAACTTTTTTAAAACGATACGTCGACGAGTCGTTACACATCACGTAACCCTCCCCCTTGACTTAAGTGAAGATCAACGGCTTTGATTTAATAGGCGAATTGAACGCTCCACATGATGTCACGTCACCTGGGCATATAATAACAGAAAGATAGTCCTAGATGACGAAAAATCAATCGATTCAAGGGGTATATTAGTCATGTATAATTAAGGAGATAGTAATATTCTTAAAAAGATAGTCCTAGATGATGAAAAATCAATCGATTCAAGGGGTATATAAGTCCTATATAATTAAGGAGATAGTAAAATTCTTAAAAAGGGTGCTTTCTCATAAATCACACATGCACGTGCACGTGCGCAGACGTGCACACGCGCGCACTTACACATTCGTACACATGTACACGTGTGTGACACATGGCATTCTCATTTGCTGCAACGTGACATCGTTATTTTTTCAGCTCCACGTCAGCTACCATGTCAGCATGCGATAAAATTATAATTTTTTATTTATTTTAATTCAAAATAAATCGAATAAAAATTTTAGAAAAATTACAAAAACAAATCCCTAAAAATTAGAAAATTCATAACTTTCAAAATATAACTTCAAATTAATTCAATTTTTTTTGGGTCAGTAATTAAATTATCTATCATTATATAAATTAAAATTCAAAAAATAGACAGAGAATATTTTTTTAAAAAAATACACTCATTTCTTTTAGAATTTAAAACTTAAAAAAATAAATGTGTATAAAAAGTATTTTCTCTTATTATTTAACATTAAAACCTAATCATAATCTCAAATAAAAATGGGGATAATCTATTCAAAAAATATTTGTCTTAATTTATCAAAATTATCCCTAAATTAGTACATTTTAAGATTATAACTTAATTTTCATTGAATTGAAAATATATAATTGTGTCAATGCCTTTTAGAATTGAGTAAAGTGAGGCAAGAATACACATAATTATATCATTGGCCGTTTATGCTTTGACACAACTTTTTAAATGGAGCTTTGGAATTTTAACTTTGAAATATTTTATTAAAGCTTTGAACTTTAAAGTTCATATTTTTGTGAGCTCACTAATCTCCAACATATACCTATCTCTACGTTCTCTCCCTTTTTTAGTCCTATAATGACCTCCTCGTGTAACCCTTGTAGACTCATTCACTATTGGATTCCTCTCATCTCACCTTTTCACATAATGTCATAGCCTTTTACTCCATTTGAGTGAGGTAGCCCCCCTAATAACATGCTAATTAAACATGAAAATACATGATTATTTATAAAAATTAAGGCACAAAATATTTCATTCTAATACATGTTATCATATTTTTTTAGTGTTTATCTATCATTCTATAAAAAATTCATTATAATCTCCAATTGCATTAATTTAGGGTTTATTATGATGAATTAAGAATAAGATTTTCATAACCCATCTTTACTTGAGATTATAATTAGTTTTTAAGGTTAAATAATAAGAGAAATCATTTTATGTACACTCATATATTTTTTAAAATTTTAAAATCTAAAAGAAATGAGTATATTTTTGAAATAAAAATTTATTCTCATGTTATTAATTAAATTTGACTTGTTATACTGATAGATAATTTACTTTATGATATAATGAAAGAAAATTGGATTAATTTGGAGTTATATTTTGAAAGATATGAATTTTCTAATTTTTAGAGATTTTTTTGGATTTTTTTTTGAATTTTTTTGAATTTAAATTTGATATATTTGATTTAAATTCGATTTTATAATCGTGCAGGTGACATGGAAGCACGTGGAGCGTTTGATCGCGCGATTAAATCGCAACAGTTGATCGTCACTTAAGTTTGGGGGGGGGGAGGGGTACGTGGCACAAATGTATTCGTCGGCGAATCGTTTTAAAATGATTTAATCTTATCCGTTGATCTGAGGAGTTATAACAATTGAGATTAAAACCGACGAAACACATCTAGAGTGTCGGAGCAAGATCAAATGACGACGGTTTGATGTGTTACTATTAACGCGCGTGACGTGGCTTCATCTCGATGATTCATATGAGATCCAACAGTCACGACATAAATGTAACGATTTGTACTCCTGCGTTTTATCAAAGACGTTGATCAAAGATTAAATACTCGATCGGACGGTTACGCTCGATTCACCCTATAAATAGAGGTGTTCTTCGATATTGTAAAGTATTCCAAGACATTCGAGTAATCGAACTGTTTCGACACCAAATCCCTTGAATCTCTAGCTTCCAATCGCTTCTAAACTCATTTCCACGTCCACGAAGTGCTTGAAAGTGAGATTTCATTGAGAGAATATGAAGAAATTGGCTCTTGAACATCAACGATCATTTTTAAATTCGAGAATGAAAAGCCTTTGATCCGGTGAGTAATTGGATCAATCCGAACGCAATCTTAGGTTCGAGATCATATTTGATCCAATCTTCCTTCATATAGCTTTAGATTTCAATTTTGAATCATAAGTTTGGTCGATCTTAATTTTTTATGATTTTTAATTTCAGAAATTTCTCTCTTATTCACTTGATGATTTCTCCGTGAATCTTGATCCAAATTCAGTGATTTTTTATTCTATGGATTGGTTTTCAAGTCTTCTTTCCAAAAATATCAATTTCACTAACTTTTCACCATGATTCATTATCCGATTTGATCGAATCTCAAAAGATCATTTGAAAACACTCTTATTCTTCTTGGAATCGACCCTTATTCACCACTATACTCCTTAATTCGTAATTATTTGATAAAATTGGTGAGTTTGGCATTAGTTTTGATACGAATTGGTGTGTAATCAACGACCGCATCAATTCGTTCTGTCGCCCCCTCCATGGCCCTATGGGCACGTCACGAACAACGCATGCCTCTCTTGTAAGCATGTTAGTGGCCTTCGAGTGCCTCTGTTCTTCGTGCCTCTGGTAGAGTCTACAATGGTTGCCACCACTTGCCCCCTCAACTATGACACCACAACCCCAAAGTTTCTCAATGAAAACCGTGTCACACAAGGGGAACACTAGAAAATGTCCCACTGGTGCATAAGCTTGGTTCAAATGAACTAGACAACCCATTTATTAAAAAACAAGAAATTGAAAATTATCATTTTTTTAAGAAATGCAGAAAAATGAAAGAAAAGAGAGTAAAAAATGAGAGGAGAGGGGAGCAATAAAAGGAGAATAAATAAATAAAATAATTTGGTAAATTTTGATTTTCTCTACTTGTTGAAGAGGTGGGATCTCTCGGTCCTTTTTTTACCCTCTTTCTTATTGTTTTACATCTCCAACTACCTTCAGAATTGCTTATATTTCTGGCTACTTAGACAAAATTTTCATCATCTCCTATGAGCCCTTTGTCACCCGCTCTTCAATTGGACCACCATCATCCCCAACATTTTCCATCTCTACCTGAGAGAGGGAAAGAAAACTATCATGTCTCTTCATGGCAACACCATCTTCCTCATCACCCTTGCTCTCCCCAACTACTAATTTGGGCATCATCAATACCATTTGTGCTGAGTCCTTATCATACCCTCTTCACCCAAGCGGCCATCATAGACTATGTCAAGCCTCAATTTTCATCTCAACATTCTGCATTATCTTTTATCTAAATCACCATTAGAGAGAGAGGGGGAGTGTGGGAGCCCATTCAGGCCCACTACTCGCCATCTATATGCTTTTCTCCCTATTTAAGAGCATCCTCATGTAGCCGTCATTATATTCTATTCACCATTTACTTCCTCTTGTCTCACCTTTCCACACTATTCAATGCTTGACCTTTGATACTTTAAACTTCAAAAAAATTTTTCTACCCCTTTTTCTCCTTGTTCCGTTTTTCCCAAACTTTCTAAGTTACCATGAACTTACAAGATACTATAACTTATGGTTTCTTGTGAAGGGAGGGTCTTCAGCAGTTAAACGAGGTAGGAATCTCAAGCCTCCTTAAAAAAAGAAGCACAATATCAAGGTTGGTGAACTCATTTAATTTAATCCTTGGAGTGCAAGTTTGAATGTATTCATTGTGACTCCCTCACAAAGAGGTATCTCAATTCTTTGTGCACTGAGTAGAAAAGATGGCACAGAAAGTTCTACTCAGGTAAGGTAGCTACATTGAACTACTTTGATTGCAGGCTGGCCCTCAAAGTTTTGGGTCATCTCCTGAATTTTGAAGAATCACATGATGAGAATTCTCATTTGGACCTCCTTTGTGCTCTTCCACTTCCTCCTTTTTCTCCTTTTTGTACTCTTGAATCACTTGAAGATATTATTTATTGCTTTATATTTATGAATGATAAATCATGTTATTAATGCATGTCAAAATGTGATTTTCCACCCATCTTCCTCTTTCTCAGCCCTTGTGCCTTCTGGGTCTTCTGCTTTGCTCTTTCATTTCCTTTCTTTAACATGATATGCAGGAAATCCTCTCCTCTGGTGCAGTAGTCCATTAATTCAGAGAAAACATCAAGTCTTATTTTTGTGAATTTCCATCATTCTCTTGATCTCTATTGTTCTTTCTTTTAGTTATCTGCCCAACAGGCAGAAATTGATAGAGATCATGTTGGACTCATTTTTCCCCAACTCCTTCCGACATCCTCATGCATTAGCACTACACAACACCGTCCGGCCCTCCTGGAAAGAGAGTTTCTCTGAATTCTCTTGTTTTCCCCTTCGCTCTGTCCGTGTTATCTCCTTTATTATCTCTCCTGGCATATGTCTATTTCATTTCTATATTCTCCCTAGTAAAAACGCTCTCTCCTCTTCCAGGCACCCAATTTTTCTCGTCTTCCTCTTCCACCCACTCTCTCCAGTTCGCCTTTTTTTTATGTTTGAGAGCTTATGAATGACTGCAGGCTGTGTGAGACCGCCCACTGGTCAGGTTTTGAAGTATCACGGAAGCTGGTGCTCATGGTCCTCTTGAGCTTCCATTTCTCCCTACTTTGAAGTCAAAGGTCGGACTCTTAAGGGAGAAGAAATAGGGGGACAATTAAGTCCCTCCATGTTGTGATCCAGAAGGGCATATCATGAGGATGAACTTCCCTCACTTCCCCAATGTTGCTTCAGGAATGATCACTTCATTTGCATGACTCCTATTACCTCCTTGTGTCTAGAAACTGTTCAGAAAATCTAGATCTGTAACAGTGATCAAAATGGGCAGAAGGTCAATTTTGGACACCGTTGCTTATTAGGGTCTCCAACAGGGTGTCACCATTTATGATCTTTGTACTGGCAACAATGAAGTCATAGCCGGTTCCTTCCTGCATTCAGTGAGCACGGATGGATGGATGAATAAATGAATGAATCAATGGATTTTCACGGGATGGTGAATGGTGTTACTGACCTGAGAGCTGAGGAAACGAAGAGCAGAGATCTCGCCGAGAGTCACGCCTCCTATGAAGACAACAAGCACAAGAGAACGGTGCCCATCTGTAGACCTGCTAAAATAGAGCAAATCCATTTCATGTTATCTGGAGTTGAGGATCGATTAAAAATATACCCATGATGCTAATTAACTTTCCCAGAATGAATAACATCTTTTTGTTGTTCTTTTTTTGTAATACCATCAAAACATGTTTGCAATTCAGAAAGAAGTGAACCACTAGAAATGTGTCATTAAGGAACAGTTTGATGTGACTCACCTCTCAAGACCCACCACCGGATCCAGAGACGAAAAGTTTGATGACACACCCTGAAGATAATTGTAAAATGTAAGCGTCAAAATTTTGAATAAGATAAATGAAAGTATTGTGAAATGTACTCTTTTCAATTCGACATGAGGGGCGGGCAAGAGCTTCAAGATTTCTTCAATTGACTGCCTGTGGAAAAAGTGTTGCTTACTTGATTCTATCCACTTGGAGCAACCAAGAAGATCTCATAGTGGATTGGGAACAATGGAAGGAAGAATAAGATAAGATAGAAAACTTCCATTGACTATTTCCATTTATTCGATCATAGAAAGAGAGCCGATTAAAACAGGAATGTCCCTCCCCTTCCTCCAAAGAGCATTACCCGAGTACAAAAGGAAGGGGCGAACTAAATTAAACTTACCATCCAGATCTCAGTGCATGCTGAACAAGCCGAATGCTTAGAGGTGCATAGCCAGAGTAGATGTAAGAGATATCACTTGGACTGTTAAGGCAATTAAATTAAGGTTAAACCACCCTAATAGAAGTTTGAGGGAAAAAAACAACTATGCACTAAAAATTTTATACAAGAAAAATACAGCACATACTTCACGGGGTCCCTGTCATCCACGAGCAGCTTCAGAGCACGGTTAATACTTTGCCAGCTGCCTTTTGCTTCCTGAGAAACTCAAAAAGTGCAGAAAGGAGGAAGACTAATAAGCACATTTTATACCAAGTTGTTGAATCTCCTCTCAGATGTATGTCTGAAAAGTGATCGGGCACCTGTTTCTTGAGCAGACCAGCTTTCTCCAGATTTTTCAATGTGAACATATGTTCATACCCATAACTCTGAAGTAGTTCTCTCCTGACGTGATTAAATAAAGGGTAAATAGTACCAAATCAAATAAGAAATTTAAATTTAATTCAAACCTTAGATAGACCCACACATGCACTGATTGGCGAGAAAAAAACTTATCATCTTCAGTTTGTTATATGCATATATTGTTATCTCTTATGACACAACACTGGGCAAAGTTAATTTTTCAGTCCGTCACAGCTTTTTTTTTTTAAAGGTATGAACAAAGATTAGCCAAAATCAGTGATCAACCAGTCCAAGTACCCTCTTCTTCCCACCTAAGAGGTCACCCATCCCTGGACTCCCCAAGCCTTAGCATCCTTAAGCCTGGAGTTCTTCTCACCTCGGCGTCCCTCTTCCCAAGGAGTCACCCATCCCTGCACTGCCCAAGCCTGAGCAGGCTTAAGCCCAGAGTTCCTCTCCATCCCAATGCCCCTCTTCCCAGGAGGTAACCCATCCCTGCACTGCTGAAGCCTGAGCACGCTTAACTCATCCACTCAAGCTTTAGAATATAAAAAGGGAAGAGATACTAATATGACCGAATGTATCGACCAAATCAAGAATTGAAAGAAAATGAAAGTTGATCGTCACAAAGGATGAGCTGGGAAGACAAAGAAAAATAGCGTCGCATTTTACCGATCGATGGAGCATCAAACAGAAAGGAAGGGACGACAATAATAGAAGCAAGAGGAGTTCCCCTGGGCTATAGATCATGGCCGGCGCTGGGAGCCATGGTTAGACCATTTGAGTCATTACGCAGAATACTGTCAGAGGGAATCATGGCAAGGGACCCAAATATAGTGCTTTTGGAGGTGGCGGAACTTGCGGGAGGTCCACCACCATTGGCAACCAGGATCTGTGGCTCTGAAGGGATATTCAAGGTGAGAATGGTACTACGCCCTGCTGCCTCCACCACCTCAGTCGATATACCCTCAGAGCTGCATGGAAACCATGGAGGGACGCGGGGGAGACGCATGGGAAAGCAAGACTGAAAGGGATGACGGTAGAGGAGGCTAGACACGTGCAAATCGCCCACGAGGGGAAATGGGTGGAATAGATCTGAGCCACACCAAACCGAGGGTCATTAACACACATGGTCGAGGGAGGTGACAAGGCCAGGGGATCAGCAAGGGGTGGGTTCATCAGATAGACTAGCAAAACTAAAGGACGGTGCAAAGACAGAAGTGCCCTTTATCAGAACCGATTGATACTCTGGCTCTCACGGAGCCCAAGGCCACAGTGAACAGTCAACAAGGCGGGTTTTGGGGCGCACAAACTAGAAGACATGTCATCAAAGAAGGCCTTGTATACAAACTGTAGGAAAATGGGTGTGAAGCATGAGATGAAGGCATGGATGATGGTAGGGAAGAGCGGTCAACGTAGACTAGTGGCGAAGGGAAAAGCTAATAAGACTAGTATGGAGGTAACAACGCGACTGGGGTCAAAGGATACTATAGAGAAGAGCGAGGAAACAGGGACCATGGTGGCATGGGAAGAAAGTAGGGAAGGAGAACAAAGCCAAGGGAGGATCCCCTCATGAATGATTAGGTGACAGTGCTCACAGAGGCAATAGGGCTGTAAAAAGTACAAAGCAGCGGTGTAGGGGAATTTTGCCTATCATGAGACGCATCTCATAGAATGTTCACGAAACCATGGAATGTTCACGCCTCTGAGACAAACGGATAAGAGGCATGGCCAGTCGATACCTACGAGAATGGGGAGCCACGGTGGCGTGTATACAAGAAACCATGTTAGAGAGCTGCGGAACTCGCGACTAGAATATAGTGGGGTGAGGCTTCTTGGAAGGCTTCCCTAACACTCAATGCAATGGGGACGATCCGGCGGTGTAGTGGTCACATGGAACGAGTCGGCATTCACTAAAGTAGACTCTAGGATGGGGCAGTCCTTAATGGCAGTAAAATTGAAGAGGCATAGCAATGAACTAGAAGAGGTTGTGATCTCGGTCTATGGCCCAACAAATGTTAGGAGGAGGACTGAACTATGGGGGTTGCTCGAGAAAATGGCAGCAGCCTTTCAAGGATCACCCATGCTGATGGGGGGCGATTTCAATGTGACTTTGGAGGCGGAGAATAGACCGAATAACACAGGAGAGCAGGACCCTGACTCAGAGGGGCTCTGAACGTTCATATCAGAGGTGACACTACAAGAAATGGGGCCACTGAACTGCTTATATACGTGGCGGACTACGAATGGCAGTACCATGCCTTCTCGCTTGGATAGATTCCTTAGCTCAACAGAATTGGTGGAGCTATTCCCTGCTAGCAGATGTTTCGATTGCTCCCGAGACCACTATCAGATCATACACCAATTGTTTGGGCATCAAATGAGGGACACAGACTCTCCACATACTTAAAGATTGACAAATCATGGTTAAGAAAGGTCGGTTTTAAGGAAGAGGTGGAGAGAGAGTGGTCCTCTCAAGTGAACCATGGTTCTGAGACAAAGCGGCTGGCTAACAAGATCACAGGTCTACAGAGGAGTCTAATGGTGCGACGAAAGCACATCCGGGAAGAAAGGAGTAAAAGGAGATACGAGGCTCTAACAAGGATAAAACAAGTGGACCATTTAGAGGATATGCAAGGTCTAGAGGAAGAGGAAGTGAAAGAACGTAAGGCTTGGCAGAACATTGTTGAGGGAGAAGATTGGAAGCTAGAAATTGACCGGAGACAACAATCGAGGCAGTTGTGGCTACACGAAAAGGACACTAACATGGAATTCTTTCACATGTTAGCAAATGGTAGGAGACGTCAAAACCAAATCATAAAAATCACAGTTGGGAATCAAGTATATGTTGGGTCACAGGTAGTAGGGTCAGACGTTATCAGAGCACTTTAATCTTTCTCTTAGAAAGGGAACATAAACCAATGGAAGTGGAGTGACCGGGGGACAAGGGTGGTGACCCAAGAATAATGAGAAATTTTGGTGAGACCATTCATAGAAGAGGAGGTTTGAGCAGCAATCAAGGGGCTAAATGGTGAAGGGTCTTCCGATCTAGACAGCATCTCGGTATTCTTCTATAAGGACTTTTGGGATTTTGGTTGGGCCCAATGTGATGGCCATGTTCGAGGAACTCCGTCAAGAGAATTGGGGCATGGAGAAAATCAACAACTCATATATTTTCCTCCTCCCAAAATGTCAAGGTGCAGACAGAGTTGAAGACTTCCACCAAATATCTCTATCCTACTCCATTTATCTTATTATCGCATAGGTGCTGGCAAATATGCTACGGGAGGTGATTGACGAGTTAGTGGGACCCTTTCCAATCGGCATTTATCCCCGCGAGGCAGCTGGCAAAGAGTGCAGAGGTGGCAAGCAAAATAGTAGCAGCCCGGGGACGAAAGGGCCCATAAGGGTTTCATATGGAAGGTTGACTTAGCTAAAGCATATGACTCTTTGGATTGGGCCTTCTTATGGTCGTCTATGAGACGAAGAGGTTTCCCTCGCATAATGGATATCATGGATACGAAGATGCATTACCTCCACTTGTTCTCAGTATTAGTAAACGAGCAAGTAGAGGGGGGCTGGATTCAACCACAAAGGGATGCCCATTGGCACCGCTATTATTTGGTTCTAGCAGTGGATGTCCTCGCCACGTGTACGATACATGCATGATCGCAAGGTATGCTCAAAGGTTACCAAACACAATTTTCTAGAGGGTGTCCCACTCCTACAGTACGCAGATGACACCACACTTTTTATAGAAGGCTTGGTGGAGGAAGCAAGGCAACCTATCTACACTTCGGACCTCTTCACGGATTTTTTAGGCTTACAAATAAATCAGGGTCAAGTCGGCCTTTGTGAGTTTCAGTCTAACCCATGAAGAGGGATTGTAATGCTCAAGGGCCTTGGGAACATCGATAGGGAGCCTACCTATGAGATATTTGGGCCTCTCATTGAAGAAGGGCAAGATGTCAGAGACAAATTGGATTCTAGTCATTGAGAAAGTGGAAAGGAGATTGGAGGGGTGGCAGGCTAAATTATTATCCATGTCAGGACGATTTGTGTTGCGGCAATCAGTACTTGTAGCGATCCCCATATTTCAACTATCCATGTACAAGATGTCCATTGGAGTGGGGAAGACGCTAGATGGTTTGATGAGACGTTTCATGTGGAAGGGTTGTGGATCAAGACAGTGCAGGGGGCATGCTTTGGTTTCGTTGGCCAGTGTATGTAGACTCATTCAAACAGGGGGTTTGGGGATTCTCGATTTACAGAAAATGAACACGGCACTCCTAGCAAAATGGGTGGCGAGGTTCATGAGCTCTCAAGAGGACCTAGTCATGCAAGTTTTGAAGGAAAGTTACGTCTAGGAGTTGAAATGGGAAAGGTACACTGTCCCATTTCAGAGGGGCATCGCCTTTTTGGCACGGATTGAGACATATTTTTTGGCGGATGCGGGCCTTCTTTGCAGCCCAACTATCTAGGAGATGGTTCAATGCTTCAATACTGCACTAATGATAGGTCGACTCGAGGCATTTAAGCGAGGCGTTTCCTTGTTTATTCGCACTGTCTAGGAATCCTAGAGCCACGGTGGAGGAGTGTTAGGAAGGCACATGGAATCCGATGTTAGCTAGAGCCTTATCAGATCAGAGGATAAAGGAGTTCATGGTTATGCAGGAATCAATAAAGCATAAGAGACCACATAGAGGGGTTTACGACGGTTGGGAATGGATTGGGGCTCCTTCCTCCATACGAGGGGCATATAAAAGGCTATGCGAGAAGCAATACATGGAGGATAAATCGATCATCAGAGCATGTTGGTGTATCTGGCAACAAAAAGGTCCCACTCAAGGTGCGGTTATTTTCGTTGGTTTGTTCTCCAGAAAAGACTCATAACACGAGTATTACATAGGCGATTGTACCCAGGGACCTCAGCTGATTGCAATCATTGCTTGGGCGCTGAGGAAGACAGTGCACTCCTTTTCTTCGGATGCCCCTTCGCTCAAACAATCGACAAACCATTTTGAGGATAGACACAACTTCAAAGATGTCCATTTGGGAGTCAATCCGGAGGAGCAGCTGCAAAAGGAGGGCGGATAGGGTTCACTCTGGGCCACATGGTTACACCAGAACGACAAGGAAGGCGACGTCCACTAACAAGATCGCCTATGTGGTGGAGGGTTTTGTGGCAGCTTGGTCCTCTAGACCAGGGGGCTGAGGGACCTGATGTATTAGCTAACTTTTTCCATGGGTCGGTCTCAAATTCTTTGGGTGACCTCCCTTTCACTATTTCATGAAAGTTCTTGTTTGAATGAATGGTGAAAATAAAAATGAGTACTGATGATAATGCCAAATGGGCAGATCTTGATGTGCTAGAAACCGGTAGCTAGGATCTTCTTTCGTGTACGAACTTCAGGATCTTCTCTTTTGGGCCTTTTTCAAGAGTGGCCCTATAGACTCTCCCTTCTTCTGTACTTCCAAGATGCTTTCCCCTTCCAGCCCTGGTCCCCTATATAAAGGTGTCAAGAAAGTAGGAGCTGATGGCATATGTACCTTGGATTTATTGAAATTATGTTTATACTTTATTTATAATTGCATTTATACCCTATCACTAGTGACTGTAGGAATAGTGACCATTAGAGTGTAACGGTCACTTTACCCCGTATAAATACTTTGTGCTACATGAACAAAATAACTTCTTTCCTTAGCTTTCTTATGAGCGAAATCTTCTGCTACAAAGATGCCTCGATCTCTGATCTAGTTGCAGCATCTACAAATTCTAACAATAGGCTTTATACAAGCTAAACGAGCATTTAACAGAAGATCCTTTTCAATTATCACTCGAGCGGTATGTTAGTTATCAGCACAAACTCTATTTTGGGGTCATATCAGATACAAGGGAGAAAGGGGAGAAAAAGTTTCTCAATGCCTTATCTATCCCACATCATCCCATCAGCACAAGCCCACATTCCTCTTATCTATCCCAATCATCCCTACTCCACTATATTCCCCATACGTTTATCTCCCCTCACAAACATACCTGTGACTCTCTCTCCTTCCTCGACTAGATATTTGAAAAGACTCCTTATGGGCATCTTGGAATCGCCAATATAAAGAAAATTGAGAGGGGAGTTGTCAAAAGGGAACAGGGTGCACATGAGAGAGATATAATACCCCAGATAGATCCTGCCACCAAAACCATACACTTAGGGTACATTATACCTCTTAAACTCAAGGAACCTTTTAACCTAAGGTCTGTATCATTACTCTTCCCATCAGCGCCAGATTGCCCTCAAGTTGGTTAGGATGCTGCCTGCAGCAGTTGCAGTAGCCTTGGTGGGGGCCAGAAGCATAGACGGGCTTAGACAGTTGGACCTGCAGCTTGACTTAAAGAATACCCCAATGGGCCCATCGTGGAGGCAAATTTTTCAAGAGACCCAATGTGCATTTTTCTTTGATTTTCAACAGCGACCATGGTGGATGGTGGCAGGCATGATGACATCAAAGGCAGATGCAGATGTCATAGGCAGAATGCGTGGAGATGAAGCTGAAACAGTGGCTTTGATGACATAAATGATGGTCCTGTTCAGTGGTGGATATGGCAACGGCCTTGGGGGGGAGGCATGTTGGCAAAGGGGGGATGAGGAACCACAAAGGGGCTGGCCTGTGGGTTGGGATGCAGTTTGCGCCCAAAGATAGACTGGACTGGGTTAGGGTCTGAGCTGTGGTCTGGGTTGCATATTGGGCTGTAGTTGGACTGACGTTTAGATTGGAAGTGAGACGGGCAGCGCCATCCTGGGCTGGGGCAACTAAGCCTCGTTTGGCCCCATGAGTCAGAGCCAGATTTTAATTTGCCTGCCACAGCCTGATTAGCATGACCCCAAGTTTTTGGGCCTTGGCTGAGATGGCAACCCATCACAGGACAAGCTTTTCACAAACCTAGGGTTTGCAACAGCCTCCCCCTTTTGAAGCGTGAGCTAGGTTGGCAACTGCTGATGTCAGATCTGCAATGGCCGCTGCAGTTTTGACAGAGTGTGATGTCAACAACAACAAAGGCATGCGGAGATGAGGATGGCTGTCGGCAACCAAGCTAGTGCTTCCGAAGGAGGGGACTGCTACATCAGTGGAGGGCAAGACAGCAATCTATGCTTCTCGTGAGACCTGAATAATCACAATATAAAAGGAAACAGAGTAAGAAAGGGCCTAAGACAGCAGTACTTTCAGAGCCTGTAGCTAGTCAGTGACTGATACATGCCGAGGGACAAATAGTGACCCCGGGTATATTATGCGAGGCTATAAATAAGAGGAAGGAACATAAGGGGCATTCAAGAATCAGTTACCTTGGTTGAGTTGCCCTTCCTCGTCAGGGAATCAGCTACCTTGGTTGAGTCCCATCGTGCACTCTTTTGTTCTGTGCAGTATATTTCTTGTTTTTCCCTTTTCTATCTTTGTGCACTGTTTTCCAGTAGGATCAGGAATTTTACCATCTTCTTGAATGGCCTTGACAAGCTGTCACTTCACATCTAGGGTTGACCTCCACCGAGCCTTTAGCTTCCAGAAAGTCGTCTGTCATTGGATTGTGGATGACAAATGAGGACCAATTTATTCAAAAACCCGATCAAAGGCAGATTCACCACAATGTTTCCGAAACTGCCTCACATACCCTTCATTTCCACTTGCCACTACTCGAAACTTTGCCCCTGATTTTCCTTCATTTCTTCTGCCCAAGAACACTACTCTGATACCCATTGTTATGATCCTCTTTGTGTACTTATCAGAATTGTCAGCATAGAGAGGAGAGAGAGGGGAGAAGTCAAGAGAGAACAGAGTGCAAATGAGACAGACAGAACAATTAGTATAGAGAGAAGAGAGAGAACAGAGTGCACGTGAGACAGAGAATACTTGAAGATAAATCCTGGCCGCAAACGCTACACTTGATGGTATTTTATACACCGTAACCCAGGATCTGTATCAATATCTCTCTTCTCTAAGGGATAACCTACTTCTGCTATAACACACGCTCTCTGCCAGGACATTAGCAAAGAATTACATTTAAATTGAGACATCAACATAGATTTTACATAATCGTGGGGATTCCAAGCGAAGTCTCACCATTATTATATATTATTCCTGTATAAAAAAAATGAAAGTAGATAACTACCTCAAATAGTCAAAGTTCTTCTTGGGCAATCCACCATTGGTTATGGAGAATAATACAAGCAGTCTAATGACACTCACAAGGGGCTCTTGCTTATGGATCATTTCTTCAATATATTCAAAGCATCTGTCAACCAAAGAAGTCATCTTGAACATTAATAGATCTTCTTAACGTTCTTTGGCACGAACATCGTTGAAATCAATTTAAAAACAATATTTCATCAGAAATCAACTTACATATCATAACCCTCTCCCTCCAAAATTGTCTGCTCAATATCAAGACGTGCAGTAAATGATGGCTTTGATGTGAAGGTGAACAAATGTTGTGCAAGATTTACATGTCTCTGAAGAGGAAATCAACACTGAGTTTCATAGAACAAGCATGTCTTGTAAGCATGAAAAGATAAATCAACCACACTTACAGAAATTTCTGGAAGTGAATTAAGCTTTTTCACAAAATCCTTTAGTTCCGATACTGTCCGAGTCTGAGAAAAAAGGTTGGAAGGTATTGTCAAGGGACTTTACCTAAAGCACCATTTCAAAATATCAAGAGTTAACTGGTAGATAGAGAGATTTAGAGAGCGATATGAATATGGGGAGCATGAAAGTGATGTAGCCCAAGAACCTATTTCTGATAGCACCCATGAAGTCTACTTCTGGAAACTCATTCAAAGCTTTTTGGGCCTGGGGAGAATTCCTAGGAGTTAACAATATTTACAGACAGATTTTCTGACAGATTCTACAATTGGTAAAATTTACAGAATATTTCTACTAAGGCATGTCACAGCCTGGAACTTTCTTTTTCCTTGTCAGTTTTGACACTTGATACATGCATGCTGTCAGACTGGTATTTCCAAGGTTTTGAGTAGTCTTTTCAAGAGCTTTGTCCTTTGGACGGCCCTTCACTTTTTTAAGGGCCCCATTGTAATCCTTGAAGACAGAATTGAAGTCCCCTTTTGAGAGCTTTGCTTTCTGCCTTCTAAGTGTTCTTCTTGTTTAAGAGTACTCCAATGCTTGTAGATTCAAGTACAACCCCTTGTGGATTCAGGGCTTGAAGACATTATTTTTGTGGATTCAAAATCTTACTCATCCTGTAGAGCAAGGTTTGTAAATTCAAGGCACTGTTTTGCATTGTCCTTGTGCCATGGCTGCGTAAGAAGAGCAACGAGAAAGGACTCTCGCCAACTTGGCGATAAACTTAAGACAGAAAATAATGCTACTTCATGACATAAAGCCCTTTAAATAGGGCTATATAATGTAACTGTTGTCACAATTGGAAGATAAAATATAGAAAATGTCAATTCAAATATTATGGTATCTTAAAATACCATATTACAACAGAAAAATTCTAGATAGAGATCATTTGGGAATGATATAGTTCTAGATTTTCTCATCCTTATTTATATTTAAATCTTATGAAATTACTGGTTATCTTTTAATGCAAATGTGGAAAAACTACTTTAATAAAATAAATAAATACAAATCACTAAGGATGGTTTGATATTAATAAAGAGGCTTGAAAATTGTCATTTATGTATAGATACATTTTTTTCAACATTTGTATCGATACATAATCATGACAAGATGGAAGAAATATTATAAATGCACAATATATTTCAGGGAAACATAAGACACTAATTTTAAAATTTTCAGTCATTCTTTTGTATTTACAGATATCCTGATGTCCATCATGATTCATATAATGCTAATCACTAGGCCCAGAATAACAAAAATTAAAGCAACAATTTCTGAAGCAGAGGCACCCTAAAGAAGAAATAAGGCGATGAAAGAATATCAAAAGGGCATCAGTGACTTTGCCAAAAAAAAAAAGGAAACTGAGTATCTGTGAATTTGTGCTTACTGAAGATATTTCAGCATAATCCTGCTTCATTGACATTGCTCTTTCGCGCAACATCTGGAATTTGTTTAATTGATAACAGCATCAGCAGAAGGGAAGACAAGGCAGATCAACAAGAGATAGCAATTGAGGTGCATTACAGGGAAGGAGATATCAATCAACAAGAGATGTAAACAACCTGCATTACTACTCCAAACTGGAGATCTCGAATTTCCTTGAATAATTTGTCACTGAGACACAGGAAAGAGGTTAAAGCAACTATCAAGGATACAGAAATGATATTAATACACATTAAGACACAGAGGAGGCAATAACAATTAATAGAACATATATTCTTCCGTCATAAAATATACCTAGAGTTGAGTGGAATCCTCATCTTTTTGCCATCTTGCTGGGAACCCATGATTGATGCATCGAGCTCAATCGACCCGTTGTTTATTCGCAGGATCTAGAAAAAAGAGAAATAAATTCATTCAAATCCTTTTGACCAGGACACAAATATATGACAGAATATATACATGCACATATGTGCATACTGAAGACAGGCTAGCAGAAGAAGAAAAGGACATTTAGATTTTCTTTGGCTGAGGAAGTAATGCACGAAATATGTATGATTGTTAAAACTTTAGATCATTTGAATGGTTTTCAGATTTTTATGCATAAAGAGAAAATTAACACAGGCACAAACAGCCGGTCTTCAGGGTTTGCCCATGATTATAGGTAAGGAACATTATACTTAGCAAGGAGAAACTAGCTTGGCAGGGCCACTTGTTTCAAAAACGTTTATAGTGCCTTCATTTGAGTTCCACAGTTCTTGGAACCCTTGTTACTTCAGATCCTATAATGTTTTGACCCTTATTACCAGAAGTAGTCAGGCAAGTGAAAGTCAACAGCTTGATATTTCTCGGAGTAGTCATACTTTTTCAGAAAATAGATCAAATAAAATGGAACATCATTGAATTGATCAAAAAAAGAAAAAAGTTTCCACAGTCACCGACAACAAAGTCTGGAAATATTTCATACATCTGAAATTTTCAAAAAATATGTCTAAATCCCAAATGATACTGCATGAATTTCACCACAGCACCATTTCCAGAATAAAGAGCAGAATTGTCTGAACCCCTAATCTCCCCTTCCCCTTCCCTTTTCCTCACAAAATTAAGTTCAAAGAGGAACATCACGACCATTACCCAATTCAAATGAATTATAAAACCTAAACCAGGATGTCAGAATCAGAGCTACCCAGAAGAATTCCATCTAAAGGTTGCTATGTGTCATAAATCACAAAGCTTACCTCATCCATTATTCCTTCATACGTCAGGGGGAGGCACATTGGAGTAAACATGTCTACCTGCCAAAGATGTAGTCAGAAGTCAATAACACTTAATCCTTTATTCTTGAAAAATTATGATTTGGGAAGATCCAAGAGATAGGCCCTATTAGAACGTCATATGTGACCTTAGATTAGCATATGTGACACAAGTGTCTTAATATCTAAGGTGGCTTAAAAGTGAAGTTTAAGTTGAGTTAATGAATATAGAATATATAAAAACAGTAATCACTTTAAAAATTAGTGTATTAAAGAAAGGTATTTTTGAGAATGTGTGAATCAGATTCGTAAACATAATTCATCAACACAGAAAAAAGACACGCATAATGATTGCTGATGACCTCCCTGCATCCAGCAGGGAGGTCACTAGAACCACAGAACAAATAGACGAAGTGCAATAGTTGTCAAATCATGTTGATTTACCAGAAAACAGAGAGATGAATATGATTCATAAGACAGAGAGACAATTCAAATAATGTTGATTAAAATCTCCCACTGATTTCAAATTAAAAGTAATAAAAGTAAATATTGATTAATGCATTGGAGTATTATAGGAATGATCTGTTCGGCAGTCATGCCAAAAACAATTATTCAAAAGGTGTCTGAGAAATATGCATAATCTTCAGTAGCCAACGAAAAAAGCACTTCTACATCCACTTCACTTTACATATGCATTTGTTTGCATGTAGTTTGTGAATGTTTACATGACCAGAGCCCTATTTTGGAGGCAAATGAATTCAAAATTCTTTTTATAAGGAGTCGTGGTCAGTTAATGAGTATCATTACCACCTAAAAAAATTTCTAAGAAAGATTAAAAATCATTAATAGGAAATAAAGCAACGTTCACAGTTTAAATAAGCATCCAGTTACCTCTCTGTCAAGCAGAACAATCATATTTATTTCCGGGACTCCTGCCTGAAATCAATTCACAGAGTTGAATGAGAGATTATCAACTATCCGCTCCTCAAACCATAGGAAGCAGAAAAGGAAACTAGCACCACATGTGAAAGTGAGTACCAACATGTGTAATGTCAACTGGTTCTTCCACTTGCATGTGCTTCAAGATATCTACCACCTTCAGCGCAGATTTTCCCAGTCCTTTGACATTCGGAACCAGCCCAAAAGAAAACTGGAAATAAAAATAATTGAATTCTTAAGCACGATACAACCCCAACACTAGAACTTGAGAGAACAAAAAACTCATATGCTAACTAGTTATGGCGCTGATCAATCTAACAAAGTTATGAACAATGACAGAAGTAATTTGCATGGGGCATTGGAAACAAGCAGAGAAAGGTAAAATTTGGCAAAATCCTTCCTCTATCCATCAAGTTTTGGGCGACGGCAAGTGACCGACTGTGGCTTGTTGTATTGGAGTGAGAGCAGCCCATGTAATTGGTTTTTCAATATGTTACCTGTAGGTTTTGAACACAATTGTATCTATTTTTTTCTCTATGTGGAACTGGTATTGAGCCATAAGTGAATGGCCCATTCCTGACTTCTCACTGAAGTCTTTCCTTTCTTTCTTTTTTATGGGCCTTCTTATGAGTGACTCATAATGGGCATTTATTTTGTAACTGGTATCTAAACCAGTGACTAAATATCTATGACATATGTAATTCATCTAACCCCAGTGTTTGCTAGCAGTGGCAGGGAGAAAACACCAGGTACAGTGCTTGACATGATATCAGAGCTTGGATTCAAGGTATCTCTCCCTGACCTCTTCTGTTGATTTATGTCCCCTGTGAACGCACCACCCAGCAGCCAGAGCTCAAGGAAGGGGACTCAGTGGTCATTTTCTGCAATCTCCAGGTAACATCTCCAAGACACCAAAGAGGATGGAGGAAAGTGCTACTTCAGCTATAGGAGTGGCCCCCAATGAACTGGCCTACAGTGGGACAGGGGGTCTCAAAATATCCTCTATTCACTTGCCCCTGCCCCTGAACAGATGAAGTTCGGTGGCACTAACCTATATCAGTGGAAACCATTTGTTAGGCTGACCCTAAAGGCTAGTAGCTTAAGCAAAAACCTAGTTGAAGACCCAGTGGACGAGAAGAACCCAGGGTTTGGAGCATGGGAAGCTGAGGAAGCTGATACGTCCCCAACATATCTGATTGTGGAATGGAGAGGATGGAAAAAGGAAGTAGATATAATCTCAAAACAAGAACGAGAATCAGAAACAAGAAGATCCAAGACAGGACACAACTAGGGCTTCCCCGGCATTGATCCCCTGGAATATCCTCCCTCTGACCAATTTGAGAATGGCTGCCTCAGGTACTTTCTGCCTTCCTCCTTCCTTCTCCTCTATTTGTATAGCCTCCAATCCTGCCTCCTTTTCCTCCTCCACCTCGAGCATCTCGTCGTCTGGCCTCCTCAGAATGCCTATGAAGTCCACATTTCTTCTAATGTCCTCTTGTTCAATTCAGGTGCCAGGATGATATGAATTGCAGCCTGGTCTCCGGGTCGATCTCTCCAAGTAAATGCTGCCACCTGTCCCTCTATGACAGCGTCGCACATACGCCTTGAGGGGATCATATCAGAAGCCTTCATTTACAATTGGCTCCTTGGCACCATGACTTCAGAAATATAAGAAAACTTTCTGTACATTAATACAGCCAAAGAGGTGTGAGATCATATACATACATACCACCTGTTCTAAGAAGAGCAATGATTGGCAAAATATAAGGCACAGAAGGAGACTCAAGGCAGTAGATCCATTATGGAATATGCTTGTGAGTTCAAGGCTGTCTGGAGGGAAGGTGGGTCACTACTGGCCTGTCAAAATCCAGGGAGAGAGGAGAGCAGGGAGTACATCTTCTTGGTGGGTTCAACTCTGATTATGGAAATCTGAAAAAAAAAAATTCTCCACAAGGAGAAAGTACCGGCCATGAATGAAGCCATCCAGATTCTCATGGAGGAAGAGAGCAGGATGAACAATCTGACTAGGGCGCGAGTTCCATGGTTTGCAGTCTGCCATTTGGTCTGTGGTTCAGTCTGTTCCACCCTTCAAACTTGATTTCTGACTACATACTCAGACTGATGACTGTACATCCATATTTAGTCTGTAGTAATTGAAAAAAAGAAAAACAAATTTTAAAAAGCTCATCTTTCAGTTTTCTTGCCATCATTTCCCTGTTTCCCAGCACACTTTCCTGTTGACAAAGCCCTTCCAGAAGAGAGAAAGTTAGAAACCAGTTCTCGCGCTTTCTCTGGAAAAAGAGAGAGAGAACCAGTACTCTCTCATCTGGTGATGCTACGTGCTTCATGCATCTGCCTCCTATGGTTCTGGTGGTTCTATCTCATCCCTGACCATCACATATGCTTCAAGACAAAGGTCAATGGGGTTGACCAGACTGTCCGTCAAGCCAAACCAAACACCAGTCAGGGGGCAGTTTTGACCCCTTCTTTGTTCTGTCAAATAGACCCAAGGGCGGACAGAGGTATGTTCACTGCTTGACCCTCAAACCCTGAGCCCTATTTCAGACAACAGAAGACAAGAGCGATTCCACCACTTTGATCTCCAACCAGCAGAGGAGAGTTCCCACTAGCCCATTGCCGTGTCCAAGGGAACCAGGAACTGCACAAGAAACTGGTATACTCAATCTCCAATTTTGTCTCTTATGAGAGGTTGAGTAAATCTTATCAGACCTTTTTTGCCATAGTTGGGTCTATAGATTCCAAGATCTGAGGAAAAAGGCTAGGCAAGTAGAGATAGGAGTGGCACCATGGATGATGAGATGATAGCCTTGAAGAAAAATGGTATTTGAGAATTGATACCCGTACCCCCTGACAAGCAGATGGTAGGATGTAAATGGGTATATACACCTAAATCTAGAGCTGATGGGACCTTAGAGAGAGGTACAATACTTTGAAACATTTGCCCAGTTGCTAAGTTGGATATTTTTCATGTTCTCACTGCCTTAGCAGCACACTTGGAGGGGGATATTAATCATTATGATGTTTAGAATGTGTTTCTCCATGGAGAATTGGATGAGGATGTCTATATCGCCCTACTCCCTGGGTACATGCACTGAAGTACAAAGAGAAAGTTAAGTATGCAAGTTAAAAAGGCTCTCTATTTTTTTTAAAACGGAAATCCTTCTATACCAGCATGATGCAAATCCTTCTCCTAGGATGTGATTTGGGAGATTTACTAAAGAAATGAAGAAGATAGGATATAGACAGAGCAATGCAGATCACATGCTTTACGTAAAACACAAAAATTTAGGGGTGACAGCCCTGATTGCTTATGTTGACGATGTTATTGTTACTGGTGAGGATATCGAGGAGGCTGTGTCTCAGCAGGTCACTTTCTGAAGAGTTTGAATTCAAATCACATGGAAAGCTAAGATACTTTTGAGGTCTGGAGGTAGCCTACTCTAAAGAAGGCATATTTATGTCCCAACACAAGTGTACAATAGATCTTTTAAAGGAAGTTGGAAAAATAGCGTGTAAACCAGTAAGCACACCAGTTGACCAAAATCAAAAATTGGGTAGATGCGAAGAAAGTCCATCAGAGACCAATAGATAAGCTAATATACCTTAACAACACCAGACCAGATATTGGTTTCTGTTTGAGCTTGTTAAGCCAGTATATGCATGATCCTCATTTAAAGGCCCTCATTAGAATTCTGGCATATCTTAAGGAAACCCAGGACAAGGAACACATTTCAAGAAGGGTAGTGACAACACTGTGTACATCGATGGGAGTGTAGTAAGTTGAAAGAGAAAGAAGCAACAAGTGGTTCCCAGATCGAGTGTTGAAGCTGAATATAGATCAGGCACAAGGGATATTAAGGGATTTGGATCAGAGAATTGTTGCAAGAATTTAAAATTGTATCCGATGAGCCAGTTCAATTATATTACAACACTAAATCTGCTCTAACCATTGCTCATAATCTGATTTTTTGAAAAAAGATAGAAAGCCACCCGAAACTGATGGCCCCCCGTTGTCATTGAAAAAATGAATAGGATTTTTGATCGATTACATTAGGGGTGCTATCCCCAAGTGGGTTGTGCCACCGAGGTGCCAGGATCTTGCGATCCCCCTCGCAGCATGTTCTACCGCGTCGGTGGAGGGGAGTCGACCCCTGAAGATGATTTCATTCTGGTGGAGCCATATTGCCCATAGTGTGGCGAAAATGGTCTGCCACTTTGCCTCCCGCCTGAAAGGCCCCTGGCAGATCGACTGCCAAAAAGCGTCCCCCGCCGTGACATTGATCTCCCTAGGAGCCGCCGCGGTCCACACGGGCTGGACCAGCGGGCACTCAAAAAATAAATGGGAGCAGTCTTCAGTCGCGCCCGAGCACATAACGCATCCATCAACTTGCTTCTGGAACAAAGCGTTGCCGCAAGGAGCACGTCATCAGGCGGCCCCGTATGAGAAGCCAGCCAAAAATCTTGATCTTCAGAGGGATACAACGTCTCCACAGAAAGTGGCATCGGCGCACCAGAACCGGATCCTCCGGAGGCTCCGTGGCTAGGAGCGATCTGTAAGCCTCTCGAACCATGAACCAGGAGCCCCTCCATTCCTAAGCGTCCCTCCCCGCCTCGGCAGGCCACAGGTGAGCCAGCGTCGTCTACATCCTAAGTAGGTCCTCGAGCCTCTGTTCTGACATAGCATCAGGGAGAGATGGACACCACGTGTTGCACCACGCCTGCTGTACCGTGGCCTCCGGGGTGGTGGAGAGGCCGTAGAGCCGGGGAAAAGCGTCTCGCAGAGGCCCCAAGCCGGACCAGTCGTCAGCCCAAAACCTGAAAGTCGCTCCATCCCCGAGCTTTGCCTGGAAACATCATCTGGGCCTGGGAAAAAACTGATCTCAGACTCTTGTAAAACGCCGACTCACCTCGTCGCTGTTTGGATCGCTGCCCCCAATCCAGCACGATCCCATAGTTGTCCATTAAGATCCGGGTGGCCATGTCCGATGGAGCTTACATCATTTTGCGTACCCACTTCATAAGCTGTGCGGTATTGGTGTGTCGTAGGTTCTTGACCCCTAGGCCTCCCTCTGTCGTCAGGCGGCATACCGTGCTCCACTTAACCAGTGCTCGTCCCCGGGTCCCGTTTGTTTCAACTCCTTGTCCAAAAGAACCTTCTCATGATGGCTTCCATGCGCTTACATACCCCCACGGGTAGCCTGAAAACTGACATAAAGTATGTGGGAATAGCGGATAGCACTGACTTTAAAAGAACGAGGCGTCCCCCACGGGACTAAAGTCGAGCCCGCCACCCCCCCAGACGGTGCTCCATTGTCTCCAAGACTGGCTACCATTCTCTCACTGTCATCCGCCCCTCCACGAGGGGAAGTCTCAAGTACCGGATAGGTAAGGAGCCCGCAGGTGTGGACAGGATTCGAGCACATCGACCCCTCTCTTCCGCTGACATCCATAATCCTATGAAAGTGGACTTGGCCCGGTTGAGGCTGAGGCCTAAGAAATCTGAGAACATATCCAGGAGAGCTGAGACCTTCTCCGCAGCTGCCACCGAGCCTTCCATAAAGAAGATCGTGTCATCAGCATACTGCAATAGAGGTACCCCGCCTGGCCATCCAACGGTCTGAAAACCCGCCAGCAGTCATGCACAGCCTCTCCGTGCACACCGCCAATGTATCGGCCGCCTGGATGAAAAGGAGAGGAGCCAGCGGGCAGCCTTGCCGGATCCCTCTTTGGGGATGTATCCATCCGCCTTGCAGCTTGCCATTTACCAGGACAGCGAAGGTGTTTGTGCATATGCATTGTTTCACCCATCTCACCCACGTCTCTGGGAAACCGCGACGCCGTAAGACCCGCCAAATGAATCGCCAATCAATCGAGTCATAAGCTTTCGTAAAGTCCAGCTTCCACATGAATCCCTTGGTGCCACGACGCTGCCAGGCTGCCACTATCTCCTCAGCCATCACCACACTATCCACCATTGCTCATAATCTGATGCAACATGACCAAATGCAACAAGTAGAGATCAGTCGCAATTTTATTAAAGAGAAAGTTGAAGCTGGAGAAGTCAAACTCTTTTTTTGGCTCCTCTGACCAGGTAGAAGACATACTTCTCCAAGCTTGTTTGTAAATGGTCGGGGTCATAAGTGAATAGGCCCATTCTAGACTTCTCACTTAAGTCTTTCCTTCTTTCTTCTTATGGGTTCACTCGTAAGTAGCTCATAAGAGACCTTCGTAATGTAACTGGAATTTAAATCAGTGACTAAATACCAATGATATATCATTCTTGTCTAACCCTCAGGTTTGCTGCTGGTGTCTGGGAGAAAACACTGCTGATGAAGTAAATTGAAAATGGAAAGGAAGATCAACCTGGATCAGTGATCAGCCTGATAGTATTATATATATTGTCATATGTACAATAGTGGTTGCAAAGGAAACCTCGCCCCCCCCCCTTTTACATCCTTTTACACCTAACATGACAGAAATCCTTCCACTTCTTGAATGCTCCCATCGGTCAAGGCAACCCTCCCCTTAAAAACCCCTTCACTACAGAGCAGTACAGCCAAATTGCACATATCACTGCCAGGATTCTTCCCCACTCTCCCTTCTAGGAGCTTTGTGCCTCAGTGAGGCCCAAATGTCACAGTTGAAGGTTTCTCTGACGAATTAGAGACAATACAGCCAAATTGCCCATGTCCGACGAGGCATGCCAGTGCAGTGTATGGCAGTAGGATATGCAGGCATTCATCTCGGCCTAAAGAATGGCTTACTGTGCAAGACATCAAAACCACAAGATTTTATCAGAGAATTAGAATTTGAGTATTTTATGTCCACTCTTGTTTCTTCATGATAAAGAACCATAGGGTTTAATAAAAAAGATTGAGGTAGATGATTGTACTCTTGGTAGGTTCTAAAAGAAATCTATGTTATCTCTTCTCTTGCTTACATTTCCTAGTAAAAACAATCATATCACATCTTTTCAGGACTATCTCTTTGTGAGTCATGACATCAAAAATTGTTTGTTTCCATGATTTTTTAAACTTTCACAGAAAAGAGAATAAAAAAAATATCTTCAACATTTTAAGGTAGCTGTGGTGCTTAAGACTGTGATGATCATTTGATATACTTAGAATCATATCTCTAAAAAATAAGTAATGATTGCTGTATGTAAGAAGACAAAGGTAAACTTCACATACCAAAGATGAGTTAAAATCACTTTTACTTTCATTTTATACATAACAAAGATAAAATATACCTCTAATTTATGGATGGCTTTAGCTACATGCCAAAGAGAGCTTGTATCGCCATCAACTACGCACTCCTATCAATCATGAATTAGTTCAAGTAAATAAATGCAAGGCGGTGATCATTGATCCAAATAACAGGAACAAACCTTATATGAAAGATTAAGGTCAAACGATAAAACATCCTCATCCAGAGGCACAACATATAAAGGGAACTCCCCAATGTCAACCAGTTGATGGAGTTTTTCCTCCTCTAGAATCTGCCAAAAAAAGAGATAGTTATCCAAATAAAATTAGACCTTCTTTATGATTCTACCCAATATTTATAAATAGTGAATTTATGCTCCTGTCATAGCATAGAGTCTGTAACATAATTAATATTACTGATAGAATGGACCCTACTAGAAAGGCCTAATTATGTCCTGTATAAATGACTTATAGGCATAATAGAACCAGATCATTTTTCACTGTAAATTTCTGCGGGCTCTCTCTCTCTCAACAAAATGTAAAAAGTGTATCTTCTATGTCAAGTACCTTTGAGACAAAGATTACAGATTGTTGCTTTTGGAGGACCAATAAGCAGGAAGAGATAGAGAGCTTTGGACACAGTTTGGAATAAGAGAAAATACTTAGAAAGAAGTATGGAGAAAGGTTAGTTTCATTAATTAGATAGTAGTCTTTATACAGCTTATTGAAGTGACGGTTTAGAAATGGTCACTTAGTGTTAAGGGTTATTTACTGAGGGGCCATATTTACAATTATTCGAAGTTCTGGGCAAAATATGTAAGCTATAAGCATAAACAGGGCTATTGGTAAAAACACTAATTACTAATAAATAACAGTAATTAGCCCTTGATCTTCTTAGCAGTCCCCCCTCAAGTATGGGAATGAATACTCCTCATTCCAAGCTTGCAAAGCAGTCTGGAAAAAATCTTGGATGGTAGCCCCTTGGTAGAAGTATCTGTGCATTGATGTGCCACCATGAAATATACTTGGGACCTTTTTCTCTAAGTTATCCTTGATGTAGAAAGCAGTCAGTATTCACATGCTTCAGATCATGATATGTTGGCTCCTGAGCTAAGCAGGTTGCTGATTTGTTGTCACATAGCTCCTTGATTGGTTTCCTCATATTGAATGTTCAAATCTTTGAGTATGTCTCTTATCTATAAGACTTCATCAATACCACCTGATAGTGCTCTGAATTCAGTTTTTCTGCTTGATTTTGAGACCACACTCTGTTTCTTGCTTCTCCATGTGACTAAGTTCCCTCCTAACATAGTGCAGTAGCTTGTTGTGGACTTGTGATCAATCAACAACCCAGAAAAATCAGATCCCAGTAGAGCCCTGTAAATATAATCACATCTAACTTATCTGTTTTCTTGAAGGTAAGGCAGAGCCCAGTAGTTCCCTTTAGACATTGGAGTACCCTAAGTGCAGCCTGAAAAATGAGATCTTCGAGGACTATGCGTAAATTGACTTAAAACATTGACTGAATAGGAAAGATCAGGACTGAGTATGAGACAAATATATAGTAGTTTACCTATTAGTTTCTGATTAGAGTTCATCACTACTTTCAGATGATCCTCACTTAGGGTTAGTTTATGACTGACCACGACAGGGGTGTCACTCGTGCTCCATTGTACAAATTTAGTCTTGTTTAGAAGATTTAAAATGTTTTTCTGTTGTGTCATGAGAATTCTCTCTCTCAACTATGCTATTTCTATCCCAAGGAAATATTTCACTGGTCCTAGTTTTATAACCTCAAAGTTTTAGCCATATGATTTTCTAAATTTATGGCTTTTTTATCATTACTTCCTGTTATAATTATAACATCTACATACACTATTTACATTATGACTCCACCTGATGGAAAATATTGGAAAAACAGAGTATGATACCCATTACATTGTTTATAGCCTAGCATTTTCATGGCCTGAAAAAATCTCCCAAACCCTGTCCTACAAGATTGTTTTTCTCCATACATGGCCTTTTTTAGTTTACACACCTTATGATTGGTAAAAAATTTTTAACCTAAATGAATCTGCAAATAGATTTCCTCTTCTAAATCTCCATAAAAGAATGCATCTAAATCAGCATATTGTTGCAACCTCCAATCTAGATTCATTGCCAAGGAAATCTGTATTCTAACAGTATTCATCTTTGAAACTTGGGACAAAAGTTTCCTAATAGTTGATAACTTATGGGTGTAGCATTTGGCTACTGACCTAGCCTTATACCTCAATAAACTTCCATCCGAATTGTACTTAATGGTATATACCCATCAGCATCCTACTGGCTTCTTCCCCTTTGGCAGCTTTACTATGTCCCAAGTGCCTCTTCAGTTGTTGTGGGAATCACGGTATGATTAAATGCAGGGAGGAAACACATAGAGTGAGGTAAGGCCCCTTTCATAATTTTAAAAAATTTCTATATCATAAGGTCAGGGTCTTACACATGCTCGGGTAGTTTTCCTCCATGCTATAGGTGAGTCGTTGTTGTCTTCCTTCCTAATTTCAGGATCTTCTCCTCTCTGATTTTTTTATCAGTTCCTCTGGTATCCTATCTTCTTCCTCTTTCTTGAGATCAATTGACCTCTCGTTTTTTTTTCCTTACATCATACTTTGGAAGCATTGTAATGGTCATCAAGTCAGTCTTTTGGGGTTCATCAAGAATTTCTTGATCAGAAATTCCCTCGTCTAGCTGAGTTTCTAACCCAATCAGGGTTTCTGCTTGCTCAATTATCCTTAATTGAGGCAGAGGTATGAGCTGTTTCTAACCTAGTGTTTTCATTGTTTTGTCCATGCCTAATGGTATATATCCATATGTTGGAAGTCCCTATATATCACAAGGTATGAGCTGAATGGTATTTGACACCTATTACCCATATAATGATCATACTTTCTCTTCAATTTTCTAAGTTGGCATGCATCACACATGAGCTTCTCAAAGATAATATTCTCAAAAAAATTGGGATAAATTTCCTTTATTAAAAGACAGGATGGAAGATTTAGTCTTCTATGTGTGAGCATAATTCTTTCCTCTGAAATTCTGGCCACTGCTGACATCATGCAAGGTAAGTAGTGGAGGCAAGGTTGGACTTTAGTAAGTTCAGCCTTCCACCCATGCACCTTGTTGCACAAAAAGTATCAATTCCATCGAATATGATTTTATATTCACTTAATTCTGCAGGTCTTTTTACTGAGAAAAGGCACAAATAGTTTTGTGCACATGAAGCACGTGTCAACAATTCAATCAGTTCTACTTTTACACTGCCTCTACCTGCTACCTCTAAAAGTGTATCATCGACAGTTTGTACCTTTATATCCATAGAACATGGTTTATATGACACAAATATGGTTGATATTGGTGTCATCTGATCTGTGGCAGCTGAGTCTAACATCCACGAATTACTATGCCAATCAGATGAGTTTAGTACAGATAAAACAGATAAAATTTGTTGTTTACCTGAATTGGCCAGCAAGGTTGAGCCCATGACTGAGCCAGAAGAAGACGAGAGAAGATTTTGCATTTGCTGCTAGAAATTCTTCATCTGTTGTACTATCCCCTCGTAACTTCTGAACCTCTTGAGGATTTCTTTGCTGGCCCCAAGGTGGCACATGTTGGAAGCATGGAATTGTAGGTTTGATGCGTATAGTTTTGCATCCATGATTGTCCTTCCAATACTCCCCCTTAAGGTGGGTACGGTTGGGCCACCATATGCACTTGGGGAGGCCTCCCCTGCAATATTCAGAAGGTTTCTATAGTGTGCCCTTTTCTCATACAGTAATTGCACCACAGTTAATCCTTGCCCTTTGGTTGATTTTTCTAGGTATTGTTGGTGCTTGATATTATAGATGACTGATTGGGTTAATTTAAAGCATGAGGTCGCTCCTCCTTGATGTGCAATTATATATGCAGGGCTATCAGGTCCACCTTTTAATTCTTGGAATTGAATCTCCTCGTGGATCAATTGGGATGCTGCATAATCTAAGAATTCCCTATATTGTATAATTGACAGCGAAGCACTTCAAATTCAGGCCTCAGCCCTTGCTATAACCTATAAACTCAGTCCACAAGGATCTATTCCCTATCCACTTAGTTGTGAATAGGAAGGCGATAGTGGTCCATTTCACTATAAATAGAGCCTAATTCATTCACGCATTCGAGGCCTGATTATCACCTTTGTTGAAGATATCTAGCCAGATTTACTAATTAGGGCACTCTTGGTATGATCTTTTTTTTCTTCGAGTGATCCTGATGGGCTGCATCTCAAATTTCTTTGACAGTTTTATATTCAATGAACAGGTTGGAAAGGTCCAGAGTCATTGAATCTAGAATCCATGTCTTCCTCCTTAACAATCCATTTTTTTGTAGGTTGGATCCATCCCAGGTGGAACCATTTCTATGAGATGATTGTGTAGCTTTCTTGGATGAAGAACAACCTGAATATTCTGTCCAGTGAACTGGCTTCCAGTGGCTATAACCAGAAGTTGAGAGAACCACCTGTTACCAAGTTGGAGAGCGCTTCCACTAGTTGCAATAGATGGTGGCTGCACTTTCTCCTTAACAAGTGATGACTGCCCCTGTCTCTTCACCTCCAGGGCTGCTCATTGTTTGCCACAGGGTCTAAGAATGAAAATTCAATGGAAGAATTCCTTCTCCCCAATTATAGTAAATCTAGTGGCTACTGACCCGATGGCTCGATCAGAGAAATAATTCTGAGCTCGGATGTACCGTGCATGTATGTATGCTAATTCTTAGCAGAAAAACACATGCATGTATGTACCTCCTCCTCAACCTCTGAGCTCAGATACCATGTTGATTTCTGAGGATAAATAAGCTGGAAGAGATTAGAGAACTTTGGACAGAGTTTGGAAGGAGAGAAAATACGTAGAGAGAGTAAGAAGAAAGGTTTAGTTTGATTAATTAAAAAGTAGTAATAATACAGCTTCTTGAAGTGACTGTTTAGTAACGGTCACTTAGTGTTGAGGGTTAGAGACTGATAGGGGCATATTTACAGTAATTTGAAACTTCTGGGTATGTATGTAATCAATAAATATTAATGGACATATTGGTAAAATGCTAATTACAGACAAAAATCAGTAATTAGCCCTTGATCTTCTTAAGACAGATGATATGAGACACATGGCATTTATCAGAAATTCCAGAGCATAGGAAAAAAACAGATTTAGTAATGACGCTGGTTTCTGAGGAATCATAAAATTTTGTCTATCATGAAAATCCTTCTGTTTTCCTAATATCCTGATAAGTAAAGTCTTCCAGCAAGAAATTATGAAGTAAAAAGGAGTATGGGTTTATGGAAGAACAACCTTTTCGCATACGACTGTGCGCCGTGGAACAAAGTAAATGGAATATGCTCTCTGTAAGCCTTTCGCAACATCACTGGCAATGCTCGAACAAATAAGCTTCATGAGGTCTATCTGGGACCTCACGATGTAGATAAGTCTAAGGCAATCAGTTTTAACATAGTCATTTGATAGAATACGAAGCTCCACATCAGTCTCCTGCCCAAAAATAATTTCTCTTCAAGGACAGTAAACAGAATTGATAGCTCTTTAAGAAAATAAGATAACAACGAATCTCAATTAAAAAAAGAAGTATCCCGAATCAGATAATAAAATTACTTGAAGGAATTGTTCGGATAGAATGGTTTAAGCGGAAATAAAACAACAAAATGCTATGAAAGACAAAAATTTGAGGAACCAGCTCCCATGCCTTGAGAAGCGATGTCGGAATCAACTGAGAGATAGTGCTGCTAAGGTTCGGATCCATAACAATGCATTTCCGCCCACGTCCCTGTCATTTCCGTTTTAATCATAAACAATGAGCTAAAGTAATTTGATTACCGTTGAAATTAGTGTAATAAAATGGAATAGGACCCACGCTCTTCAGTATTCCCAAGAGTTCCTTCTGCGACTGCTCTCTGGTAGAAAAGATGAACACAACAAATAAATCAGAATACTCAGTACGAGAAAGTCGAGTAAAACATTTCACAGGGAAGCTCGCAGCAATTTTGTGATTTAATTACCTGAAAGAGGAGAGATTGAGCAGAGCATTGTCCAAATTGGGAATTTGAGCCATCGGAGACGATTAAATTACCGAATTTTCTACGTGCAGGGATCGGATGTGATCCTTTTTCGCGGCATTCGATCAAGTTTGCGTTGGCGTCGCCGGCAAAGTAGACGGCGTGCTCCGTCAAAGGGGCCCGGAGGACCGCACGAGGCCCATCTGTAATAATGTACGATTCAGATTCGGCCCATTTTTAACTCATCAAAGCGAAGCCCACCGCGAAGAAAATTATGGGTCACGACACACAGCAAAAAAAAAAACTACTTCTTCTAATATCGCTGAATTAGTTAATTAAGTAAAGAATTTAGGGTTGGCCTTTTTCAATTGAGTCGACGATCTGATCATCGATCTACGCTTGATCGATCAATCGTCGACTTCAGTAGAGTCCTGCTTTTTAGTCGGTCGAGGATCAAGTTAAGATCGACGATTAAATCGACTTGATCAACATTAAAAACCTCTTTCTCTCCTTCTCCCTCTCCCGCTCACCCGCCTCCCCCACTCCAACATTTGGCAGCTGATGCTAGAAGGCTTCCTAGTCACCACCTCGCCGCGCACTTATACCATTTTCTGGTGAGCCACAATTCCGAGTTTCTCTGATTTTCTTGAGTTTCTCTCGTGAGTCAGGTTAGACTTCATCCTTTCAACAAATTGCTCAAGTTCAAAGATATGTTGACACAAACCCTAGAAAAAAATAAAAAATGCTTAATAAATTCCCTTTAAAAATAAAAACTATGAAAAATGAAAGAAGCAATTCATCAAAAACCTCATGTCATTTCATCGCAATTGAATGCTTAATTACCTTGGCCTTGGCCAACAAGTTTCAAGGCCCAAGATTTAGTTTCCGCTGACAAGTTTTCCACCGCTTACTCAATTGTAAACAAGGATGTAACTTTTTAGAACCTTCTCAATTGCAACTAATATCCCACCGCTTTCATACTTTCCAACAAGCGAGCAATATCTTATTGGATATTAGTTTTACTACCTCTATATGTTCAAGTGCAAATGCATGTGAAATAACTTTTGGCTTGCATCTAAATCATTAGGATAATTAAGAACATAAACAAAAATGAAATGATACTTGAGTTCATCATTTGGTTCTTTATTATCTTGGTTTCTTTAGGGGAGAGAGATCATGTGAATGTCCCTAAGCCAACCATTGAAGCTCTAGGAGAAATTGGCTCTATCGAGAAAGTTATGAGCATGGGTTATGACGGATCATTTTCGTGCGTCGTTAAAACACAAAAACAATGGTCAAACAAAATTTATAAAACCGAAATCACAAATATAAGATATAAAAATCAAGTATTGTGTAAGTATCGGGTCGATCCACAGAGAGCAGGGTTGACTTTAATTGTAGAGTTGACTTGGTCAAACTTAGGTTTAAAAAGGGTTTTAAATAAGTAAAAATAAGAAGTAATGAGTGGAAATGATATAAATAAGATAAATAAGCAGTTTTAAGAATTTAATTCTCGGGTTCGACAAAGAAAAGTCAAAAGTCAAAGTCAAGGCGTTGACTTTGACCAACAGTAGGTGTACTATAAAATCAGAGAATCAAAAAGAGTCAGAAGATTACGAAAATTACATATATGGAAACTATAGAGAAAATGGAATTTATTGATATATAATTCGTGATTTTTGGATAAGAAATGGATTTACTATGAATTATTGAAAATCAATAATTAGAAAATCTCCTAAATGAACACCTTAGAGGAAATCTTCAAATTGAACAACCAAATGAAATCCAAATCTTTCAATTTATATGTCAATGGAAAGCTAAGAACCAGAGGAATATAAAGAGACCAAAATGATCGAATTCTAATCTGTAAATTGAAAGTAATTGACCCCGAAAGTCAACATTTGACTTCTGATGACAGATAAACAGTCCTCGATCAAACGTCAAATTGAAAGGTCAAATGAACTCATAATTTAATGAATTTGCTATCCACAGAAAGCTGATGAAAATAGGAATCCAAAGAAACCAAAATCAAGTGATTTGGAATTATAATCAGAGAGATATCCTATTTTCAAAATCAGCAATTTTTCATACTAAAAATTAGGAAAAATGAAGAACACTATGAACTACTTTGCGAAATTAAAGATCTAAACCTAATAAAAATACAAATTACCTCTTGATAATCGATCGAACCTCACTACTAACCCGATTGCCGCAAGAATGGGGCCTCAATTCTCGTGGATTGAAGCAAATTTGCTCGGATTCTTCCTCGTGGACGTTTGGAATTCAAGGGGAAAATTCAATGAAATCAAGAGATGAAATCGTGATTATCATGCTTCAATGGATGCGTCTCTACACACTTGGAAGTAGAGGATCACGAGAACTTAAGACCTTCCTCGAAATTCGCTTAATTTCTTCACGAATCGATCAAAAGTTTAAGAACAAAGGGAGAATTGCATCGGTTTTTAAAGAGAAAATTAGCCCGATTTCGTGGGTCATTGAAGCGGTCGTGGAGGCGGTTTTGCTGGGTCGTGGAGGCGATTCCTTCGGGCGGTGCCGTGGCTCCCGGATTTGCGGTCAATTTGCCTCAATTTTTGCTTCAAAGAGACCACAATTTTCGCCACGATCGGGCCACGATCGGGCCACGATCGTGGGTTAATCGTGACCCTGGATCTCCGTCGGTCGCTGTCTGATCGAGTGGAGGCGATTCCACAACGTAAGCTCCCCGATCGCGGCTCGATCGCGCCACGATCGCGGTTTGATCGAGCCGCGATCGTGGAGTTCTTCCACGAATCGTCTGCACCGTCGAATTGACATCTAATGCTCCAGGTCTCTTCACTAAGGGAAGAGTATCGCTCTTCACCGTGGCCGTCGGATCGCGATCGCGAGGAGAGTCCACCGCCAGCCGTCCGATCGGTGATCAGGTGAGGTGGATGGTCCGATCGCGCGGTCAGGCTTCACCGCGATCGTCGTCCATTCGATGAGGATCGAACCGTCTCCACGAATCGCAAGGTAAGCCGTCGATCGCGGTCTTCAGCTTTGATGGAGATCGGATGGTCCTGGTGTCGCCACGATGCGAAAGAGATCGGCTTCTCAACAAACGTCCGATCGTGATAGTGCGGTGTCCACGCTGATGACGATCTGGCGCTTCTCATGTTGGCACGTGGCGTCAGGTAAGCCGTCTGATCGTGTCACTTAAGTTATCATTTGCGCACATGCCGGATTTGATGATCGCGTGGACTCGGGTCCACGCGATCTTCGCCGTCCTGATCGCATCCGACGTTCGGTGGGCCGCCACGCGTCCTGCACAGGTAAGAACTGTGTGGGACATAGTCCCACACGGAGAAAATAATGGGAAGTAAAGCGGTTAAATAGGGAAGCTCCCCTCTATTATCAATAGCGTTATCGCCCTCCACTGTTTACCAGGGCCCACTGTACCCGTGGGCCCTCCACGTGCCATCCTTAGCTGCCACGTGGCGCCCCTCACGGGCCTTCGCGTGGGCCCGTCTGCGTGGCCTCCTGCCACGCGTCAGCGCCACCTGCGCCTCGCGCGGGCCACTCGGGCTCTGCCATGTGGCCTCAGTACTGCGTCGCACCTCGAGGTGGTCCCGCACGCCACGTCAGCTGCCGGTCGCCACGTCACTTTGCAGGTAAGTAAAATCTCCTTTTTCCCGATTTTAATAAGGAAAATATAAATAAAAATCAAATGAAAAATTGGAAAAAGGCATAAAACTTCAGAAATTCATAATTTAAAATATACAACTCCTTTTTAATCTAAATTTTCTCCATTGGATCACAAATTCTTTTCTTTTTAATATCATGTCATTTAAAATATATTTTGAAAGAAGAAATCAAGATAAATTAGAATTTACTTAAATCATTTCTCATTAAACATTCTAAATCATAAATTCATCCTGAAATTATCTTTCCAAACATTTACTAAAGTCAAAAATCATTCAATAACAGAGATTAACTTCTATTAATTTAAACAAAAGATTAATCATCTATTAAGCATGAAATTATCCCTAATTTATGCATAAATATCAACTTTAGTGAAATAACATGCCAATGGAGAAAATTCCTAAAAAGTATAATAGCATGAATCATATTCACATAAAATAAGCATGAATATGAGTTAATTAGGATAAGAATTCAAGTTATAAATGCATGTTATCAGGTTACTCATAGTTTCTCCTGAGTGGCATCACCTTTGCAGTCATACGGCCCCACATTGTTTGTCGCTAAGCCACACTTGTTGTGATGGTGAGCACCACACAAGAATGGGTGGCTCCCACCCTGCCTACTGGCTCATTTGTAGTGCAGTCACATGGCACTACAACCATATCTCTAGGGGATATTATGTGACCTAAAAGCTAAATCGCACTTCCATGTCTCGTGTATATTCATTAAAATAAATTTATCCATTATTCTTATTTTGTGGTGTTTGTTATAAATTCCATGAGCATATGCAATGATTAAGTAAATTGTGATGACATCATAATATGAAAATCACTTGTCTTTAAATATACATTCTAAAGATTCTTATTCGAGGGATATTTAAGAAAGACATCAAAATATCAAAAAAGAATAGCCTTGTTTGATTTGGCTCATATGACAAGTATAGTCGATGTTATAGCCATTGGAGTGGAGACAACAATAAAAGATAGTTGGTGCTCCTTGGAGAAAGAGTTTACTAAATGGATCCATATAAATATATGAATACTAATATACTTAATTGAGAATCATGTCGATTCACATCATAATTATGTATGGGGTCTTTTGCTTGAGACACTAAGGACATCATATAGATGGATGACCGTATTTTGACTATAACTTAGGAATCCCCTGCCCACGAGTTCTCGAAATGGTATGTATTGGATATAATATAAAGTCCTTTAAGGTGATTGTGTGGTCAAGAAAGAATCATCTACCCTCAACACTAGAGAAGTTTGAGTCATAGAATGAGATGAGATTAAATCCTTGGCCAAGGTAGTGAAAATATCAAAGGTGTTCTCGATGATTTCCCTCATGCATCAGTACTAACTTGAGTAATTAACTAGGGTTTTATAGTTAATCACACCTAAGTCATTCATGAGTCTCCCGCAAATGAAGGATTATACATACACGATAATCCATGATCAAAAAGTTCCATAGGATAGTTCTTTTATACTATATGTCTCCTAGAGACATGGTGTAGCGTGGCACCCAATGAGACGACAACTTGGCCTATCTATTGAGTTAAATTGATCCGTGATTAATTAATTGATATGTTACTATAGATAATTAATAAGTTTGGCAAATAAACAATTGTGGGTCTATGAAGTTATTAACTATCAAGATATATGGACCTAGAGGGACACACACATATAGTTTACAAATATTGGTAGATATAGATATAATTTTGAGGTTTTTTATAAATAGTTCACATACCCAATGTCTATAAATAATAGGAGAACAACCACACCTAAGAGTGACCATACGAATCTTGTTAGAAACTATTGTCTTTATTCTCTTTCTCTCTTGGTGAATATAATTGAAGATGAGATATAACCATCCAATAATCATGTGGATACCATTAGATGCTAGACAATTGAACAACTTTAAGAAATCTTTCAGTTCACCGATTCTTGCATCCTTGATATTTTGAATGTTTGATTCAATATTGGTGGCGTACGACCCCCGTCGCCACCAAGGCATGACACTACAGCGCCGGAGGAGCCGACACCCGCGCGCGTCCAGCCCCCTCGACAGGCGAAGACGAAGGATGCCGAGTTTCACTACACCAAGTGAGGACCTCATCTCGCCACGACACATTTCACAAGGCTCGCGCGCGCGTGGAGTTATCTTTCTAGTTTTTATTTCATTATGAACTTTATTAGCCCGCACGTGTTTAAGCGGGCCTTTGCATATCTTCTTCTCTCCCTTTTAGGCTTTCGGGTGGGTCTTCCCTTTTTCGGGACCCCATTCGTTAAGCCCTTCTCTTTGCGGACCTTTTTTTTTATTTTCTATGATTATGTTAGGTGTGGGTTGTGGGCCTCAAGTGGGCCCTTTCCTCTCTCGGCCCACTATGGGCTCTATAAGAGGGGAAGGGACCCCCCCCCCAACAAACCCTAGCCATCATTTGAAGAAAGAAAGGAGTCTTCTCCCTCTCAAGTGGCTGCTCAAGGAAGATCAAGGAAGGAGACCCACCGCCGCCTCCGCCGCCACCACCGCCACCGCCGCCGCACCATCACGTGCCGCCGCTGTGCTCGCCGCCGAGACTGCCGCCTCCCCTTGCCTTGATCGCGTGATACCTGCGTGCAGCCTTCCCGCCGCCGCCACCGCAGGATCGTTGTAGTGTCATTCCCTTGTTTCCCCTCCACGAACCTCCCGTCGTCCACCCCATTCCCGCCTATCTCCTCCACCTCCCTTCCGTGAACGCATTCTCCCTGCCATCCCCGTTGCTGTGGTTTTCCCGACGAACACCTTCTCCTCTCCACGATCCCCCAAATTCCCCTCAATTTCCGATCGCCTCCCCCTCCCTACCTTATCGCCCCTCCTCCCCGATCGCATCCCGTTTCCCGAACCTCCCAGAATTCCTCTCTCAATCTCCGTCTCCACCTGATTCATGACCTTCCACCCCGACTCCCCTCTCCCATCTTCCCGAACCCTCGAATCATCCCTCTAACCTCAATTCAGACTTCTTTCGCACTCCTCGTCAGCAACCTTCCCCACATTTCCGCCGCGATCGCCAATCCCTCCCCTACTATCACCAACGCCCTCTCCTTCCCAAATCGTATGATCCTTCTTTCCGCAATCCAACTCCCGACCGTTCGCCTCCCCACTCCGAATACCCCACTTCCCGCTCTTCCGATTTTCAGATTCCCTCCCTTACACATTTCCCGATTTTCCGGATCAGCAGTTCCCGCGACCTTCAATCTCCCTCACTTTCACCTCAACCCCACTAACCGTCGCCTAGCCGAAATTAATCAGCGACGGTCGCAACCCCCTGCTGTCCCGACCGACTTCATCCCGAGGTCCTGCCACCACTTTCCCGTCGCCCAATTTTCACATTTCTGTGATTTCCTCTGCTACTTTCGCGACGCCTCCCTGCCGACGTTCCCACCCTCCATTCTGATTCATTACGACCCCAATCCCAGCCATCGGTCCTCCATATTGAACCCAATTCCGTGAGGGCATTTAATAGCTTCACTACCTGCTACGCCTTCATCGTTGGTCACCTTCTCACCCACAATTCGACACCCGCAGCGCTCCTTGTTCCTTCCCCCCCTCTCCCTAGGAGTCCATTGCGTCCGTACCCACTGCACTGCCGGACTGTTCCCACGGAATCAGTCTGACCATCGCCCTTCAGCAGGTTGATCGATTCTTGCACCTGAAATCGCGATTGCTTACATCACGTCGACACCTACGAAAATGAAATCCTGGAACCCCTGCAATCCGGCAGCATCGCCAGAGCCCCACCTGAACGTGACCTGCTCACTTCCCAAGTTGCTCGCGCGTGACACCCCTTTGGGCACCGTCACCTGCCCGCGCGGCCCGTGGTAGCCAGCCTCCCTATTCGTGCTGGGAATCTCGCCCCTACCTCGACCCGCAAGCTTACTTTCTTCCACCACTTGTCCACGCCGCGCTCAATCAACCTCTATCGTCACGACCGACCGGGCTCGCGCACCGCAGGTTAGGCACTCGTCCCCTCCTCTTATTTACGTTGAAGTCTATATCTTTTTTCAGTATTTCCCGCACCTGTCTCCACCGCCGTCGGGATTTAGTAGGACGAGAGATTAGACGACTTGATAGGATTCATATCGTGGTCCAACCCGTCGGGTTGACGGTCGAGCTCCCCTCGACGACTCACGGCCTTGCGTCCGCGAGGACGTGGACCGGAAGGCTTCCCGGACTGACGCTACTCGGCCACCCTGGATCTCCGGAGACGATGCCCGGGACGGTAGTCTGCTTGATTGCATTGTTAGATCATAATCTCATTGTAGTTCGCCCTAGGATTCCCCCCCTGCCTTAGTCTCATCCCTCATAGTGCGGTGTGTGATCGGTGTGGTACACCGGTCCTGCATCAAATGTCTTCCACTACCTTTAGTGCTTTGGTATAAATTTGAAGAGCCTATAAAACCTCAAATCTCATCAATTATGCCATAGAATAATGAAAGAAAAATACTACTTGATGTCAAGAATGTACTTGAAGATCAACACAGGGAAATCTGACATGATTTTTCCTTGAGCATAAAATACTCTTAAACAATCTTTGAAACATAATATGATTGGTTGAAAATGTTAATTTCAAATTTTAGTTCAAAAAATAGTTAATGTCTCTTCATTTTTTGCCTAGTATAAAACATATAATTATTCTACACATCATTTTAGGAAATTCAAAATTTTGTAGAGACAAAGCCTAAACTTGTGTAATTTTTTGAAAGTTGAAGACTTAGATTCCTTGAGAGGCATTATTTCATTCATATCATGAGTACACTCTTGTTTCCTTGAAAATTCATGAATGTTTTTTTTTAAATTATTTTCTTGGCTTGTTACTCAAAATAGAGCCTTTCAACAACTAACACAAACCTAGAATATACTATGAAGTTTCAGATTATCCCAACATATTCTCCATCATGATGTAAATGAACTCTTGTTTGATTTTTCACCTACATGAAAACTAGCTGGTATGTTGACGAACCGAATTTGTGCGGTCGTTGAATATCCACAAATTCATGTCAAAATTAATAACAAACTCACCAATTTTATAAAATTATCACAAATTAAGAAGTATAGTGGTGAATAAGGGTTGAATCCACGGAGAAATAAGAGAATTTTGAGATATCTTTTGAAATTCGATTAAATCGGACAATGAAATGAGGTGAGAATTTAGGGAAATTTATATATTTGGAAAGAGAGCTTAAAGACGAATCCATGATATTAAAAATCACTTGATTTGGATCAAGATTCGCAAAGAATCAAATAGCGAATTAGATATAAATTTTTTAACATGAAGAGAGAGACATTTGAAATAAAACCTAAAATTAATCTAACATATGATTCTAAATTACAATTTAATGATACATGAAACAAAATTAAGAGGAAAACACATAATCTAACCTGAGATAATGATCGAAATGATCCAATTAATTGTCAAATTCAAGGCTTTTTATTTCACAATTTTGAAGACGATCATCGACATTCAAGAGGCAAATTCTCTCTATTCTATCGATGAAATTTGACTTCCAACCACTCTGTCGATTGGGAAATGAGTCTAGAAGCTATTGGAAGCAAGAGATTCAATGATGGTGGTGTCTAAACAGTTCGATTATTCGAAAAAATCTAAGAATGCAGTACAATGTCAAAGAACATATCAATTTATAACAAATTTGGGCGTAACTATCGAATGGAGCGTTTAATCTTTGATCAATAGCTCTGATGAAACGCAGAGATGCAAATCGTTACAGTTAAGTCGTGGCCGTTAGATCGGAGATGGATCAATGAGATCATGTCATATCCAGCGCGAAGAATAAACGCATGAAATGCCATCCGTCCGATCTTGATCTAACGCTCTAGATGCATTTTCGTCGGTTTTAATCTCAGTCGTTATAATCCCTCAGATCGACAGCTGAGATTAAATCATTTTAAAAATGATTTTTCAACAAAAATGATTGTGTTGTGTAACTCCCGCCGTAAGTGAAGATCAATGATTCATATTCAACGCGCATATTAGACGCTCCTCCTGCTGCCACGTCACTTGCGGACTTAAAACACAAAAAAAAGTCCCACATGGAAAAAATAAAAATGAAAATGTGTGTATATAAGGTGCACGTAATTAAGGAGTTAGCAAAAATCCTTAACAAGGTGCTTTCTCCTTAATTACACACGCACGCACACACGTGCGCACATGCGCACACACGTGCACTCGCACACGCGTGCATGCATACACGTGTGCGACACGTGGCGGTCTCTTAAGTCACCACGCGACGTGATTTTTTGGCTCATGCCATGTCATCTGCCATGTCAACATGTGAAAATAAAAATATTATTTTAATGAATTTAAATCAAATAGATCAATTTTAAATTCATAATTTTTTTTACAATATGAAAAAATCCCTAAAAATAAGAAAATTTATAACTGTCAAAATATAACTCCAAATTAATCCAAATTTGTTTCATTAGATCAGAAATTAAATTATATATCATTCTAAAAAGTCAAATTATTTAAATAACCATAGAATAAATTTTTATTTCAAAAATACACTCACTTCACTTAAAAATTAAAACTTAGAAAAAAAATAAGTATACAAAAAGTATTTTCTTTTATTATTTAGCATTAAAACCCTATTATAATCTCAAATATATATATGAGAATAATCTACTTTAAAAATATATTCTTTAAAATGCATAATTATCCTTCAAATAGTACATTTTGATATTATAACTTAGATTTGCATGAAATGATAGATATGCACTCAAAGTATGATAACATGCATAAAATAGAATGTTTTATGCCTTAATTTATATTAATAATCATGTAATTGCATGTTATCATATGTCCAAATGCCCTTAAAGGATAATCACCGCATTCAACTGGAAAAAATTAAGATTGGTCTACAAATTGCAATAAATGAAGAGTTGAGGATCTTATCAATAAATGGGTATGAAGTATGTATCCAAATAAGCTTAAGTATCCACCAAGACTCTAGGGATGAGATTAGACAACCTTCTTAAATGGGATAAAAAAATTTCACAATAGAGGTCCAGAATAGATAGGACAAAAGGAGGAAAGAGAAAAAGTTCACCAAAGAGACTAACTAACAAGAAGAGTCATAATTAGCGTGACCTCTTCACAAAGCTTCTTCCAAAGATGCTATTGATGGGATATGATATCGATAACATTCCGAAATTTTGATCAAAACATCAAATGCAGCGAAATTTATTGAATCAGATATTCACAATACCAAGCCACCAAGAATAGATGATCCTATCATCTATTATTAATGAGAAAAACATACTTACAGGGTTCCCTTGAAGGAGTTCTTGAAGCTATTCAAGTGTCTAGCCTCTAGCAATATCCACACGGTCATCTTCATAGATTTCATGTCGTATCCAATATATGACGTTTTAGGTATCCTGTGAATAGGGATTCGTAAGTCATAATCAAAACACGATCATCCATCCACAATATGTCTTTGGTGTCTCAAGTCAAAGGATCACATACACAACCATGACATGAATCGACCTGATTGACAGTTATGTATAATACTATTCAGGGATTCATACAAATCAATTCAGTGAACTCTTTCTCTAAAGAGAACCCACTATCCATCCTTAGTGTCTCCACACCGATGGCTAAAGAATCAGTCATACTCATCATATGAGTTGGATTAGATAGTATTTTTCTTTCCGGATAATTCGATGTCCTTCTCGAATATCCGACGAATATGAATGCTTAAAGACTAATGATCACTATATTATGATTTCATCATAGTTCACTTAGTCATTGCACATGCTCACGGACTTCATTGCAAATATCACAAAAAATGACAATGAATAAATTTCATTTTAATGAACATAAACAAGATACATGAAAGTGTGATTGTCTTATAGGCCACATAATATCCATCAGCTATGTTACCCCCTCTCTTTTCTTCTACTATCCAAATAGCTTGACCTTTCCTTCACAAGGGTTTCAATCCCTTAGGATGCTATTGGGTTGCTTTATTAAGGTTACCAAAAGCATGGGATGAGCTCCTCCTTTTATAGATATCTTGAGAAGCTTCTAGAGATTCTCTCTCTAGAAGATGTCTATACCTTACTAGAACATCAAGAAATATCCACAATATTTTAGAGATATTCACAAGCTTCAAGTGTAATCTACAAGAATCCACAAACTTCTAGAAGAAGCATAGAAGATTCTAAAAGAATCTAGAAGACTAAAAAACTCTATAAAATTCTAGAACATTCCGGAGACTTCTAAAATAGAGAGTTGACCGAGTAAACACTCACAACAAGTTTATAAACTATATCGTCACATTAATAAAACTGCTCCATGTGAGATCATACATCATAGATGTTGTTGTGCTTATTAGAATACGAGCATGTGATTATTCACAAAATATAACTAACCCAAGTTTTTTTATAAAAAAAATGTAGACGTTTGAATTAGTATCATGCCAAATCAAGAACCAAAAAGTTGAGGGAATTAAAGAGTTTTGATGATCACCATTGGTATTCACCTCAAAGGCTTAAGGGTTGCAACACACTCTAATTTGTAGAGAATTAGAATGATACAAAAAGGATGCATCATAAGATCTAGTGGTTCACATCAAACACTTTTGAACCATGCGGAATTAGGTAGCACCAAGAAGCACAATCTAAGGCCTTGAGATTTTATTTTTTTAATCACAATCTAAAAATTAATTTTAATTTGTGAAAATCTATAGTGCACGACTCTCTTTCTCTCACTATTTGCTTAAGTTGACCATGCGACCTTCCATTTGGATGACAAGTCATGACTAAGGGAAGATCGAAAGACCAAAAATAGTTGCGCCCTTTGCTTCAGAATCAATTTATTGGAAAATTCAGTGCCGTTTTCATTGAGAATGTAAATAGCATAGCAAAACCCAAGTTCAATGATAGATTCAATTTTTTTCATTTAGAGAGATAGTTGGGCTATAAATTGAAATTTCCTCTCTCACTATGCATTGTGTTATCTCGATAACTTATACCTTTAATTTCTCTGGTGTTCATCACCTTGTGCTATGCAAGGCCTAAGAAAAATACAGTTTCATCATTTTCTAAAGCATATCTCCTTTGTTTATCTTGTTATATAGTTTCTTGGCAGATTCAAACCCTGGTTACATTGAAACTTAATTAAGTTATTTCTTGAGTGGGCTTGGTATTTCTTTGATATGTAATAATGTGTTTGCAATGACTGCATGATTATGCTCATAACTAATTCTAAAAGATATCTCTAAAATGATCTTTATTGTCAAAATTATGTGAAATGACATCATGTTCACGAATATGCGGAAAATACATGTTACTATTTATCATTATTATGTCACTTATGCATCAAAGTTATTAATTGTATATAAACATGCACAAAATTGCATCTTATCAAGATCTAGAGAAAAGACAGCTAGGACATGGTGAGAGGTCATTGAGGAGATGGTTGAGAGTGGGTGGACTACTGGGATGTGAATTCGAACGAAGAAGTGAACAAGGAGATTACAAACCTGGAGTTTTTATGAGTTGATGAGACACCAAGTAATGGATTGATCAAGGAGACAATTGATGATGGCGTCTAAGGAGATATGGCATGGAAGGGAGATTCACGTGCGGAGAAATCAAAGCACTAGGCGAGAGAAATTATCATTCGAATCCTAATTATCTATCTAAATTAAATAATTAAACCTCACCAAGCATCATCTCAATGAATATCCATCCAATTGACATCAATCTAGAAGTATTGATGGATACATCCAATTGGCTAAAGATCAAGGTTATACATCGAGAAATCATGTTGAAGGTTTTAAGACTTCAAGAGATAATCAATTCACAAAAAATAATGTGATAGTGCTGAAGGCGCCATGTCATGGGGTTTCTTTTAAGAGAGAGAGAGAGAGAGGGTAACAGAAAGAGAATCAAGTAGAGCACAAAATTGCATCTATCTGAACATAAAAAATTGGAGGCATTGAAGGTCTAGGTCACGTCACGTGAGGAGATCATATTCTCCTCGCCGAGGTCTCGTGGGAATATTATATTTTATTAACATAAAACATACCATGCTATACATATTCATACGATGATGTCGGACATCCCTCCCTCAAAAGGTTTTCAGAAAATGAGAGAGGCCCATGTGTCCTGGCCCATTAAGTGATAATCGGCGGCTAGGACTAAACATCCCATTGCAGCACTCTAGATTTTGTCACATGTCCCTGCACACATCACTTAAGCGTTGCATGTGCTTCCATGTGGCTTGCTGACATGTCAAGAAGCGATTCAATTTTGCCTAAAATGCCTAAAAAATAAAGAAAATCAAAATTTAACCCTGAAAAATTGTGAAACTTTTTCATGAAATTTTCTCCAAAGAAGGCATGTTAATCGTGGAGTACTCATAAGGTATATCTTTATCTTTTCTCCCTTCTTGATTTCCTTGGCTCCAGCCCTCCATTCGCGAATTATTGGTTCAAATAATGAACGGCCCGTTATCATGAGCGATCCGAGTTGGGCCCAATAAGAACCTTCCTTGGGCTCATCAAACGCAAATTTATCGAGCCTAGAAAAATTCACATGACAGAGCAGGCGTTAGGATTTTCGTCGCTGAAGAACAGACGAGGCTGGCCCAGCTCTACTCGATAACCCTGAAGCTGCTTCCCGTTGCCATATCCATTGAACTCCGTCGCATCCGCAGCCCTTCTCTCGTCCTTCTTTTCCCCTTCCTTCTTCTCGTCATCTTCCTCCTTCGATTCAGAAATCTCCACGCTCCGCCTCAGCTTTCTCCTCAACATCTCAGCTACGGTTTCCATATCCACGGTGCCGCTGACCGTCACCACGTCCTTGTTCCAGTTGAAGGAAACCACTTTCACTCCTGGTAGATAAAACATTGTTGAATCAGATCGCGCCACGTGTGATCTCAAGTTGATATAGATAGAAGCAGTCTTACCGTCGATCTTCGAGATGTATTTCCTGATTCGCTGAATGCAGCCACGACAGTGTAATGGAATCTTGACGACGGCAGTCGATACCACTTTCGATTTGCTGTCGGCGGTCTTCCTGTTGAGATGATATTTAAACGGGGAAGTGTTCTCGAGGATCTCTGCGGAAACCTTCTTCCCTGTGATGTTCTCTACTCGCTTTCGAAGTTCTAAGAGATCGATCACTCCCATCACGGTCAGCTCGCCGTTGGAACGGTCAATGTTCACGACTTCCACACCTGTTCTCGAACTCGTAATCACTTGAAATCGACGTTGATGTTTCACCAGAGTGCGAACGGAGGACTGTACTTCAAAAAGGCGGGAAAGCTAGAAAGAGAAAAAAGCAGAGTCGAGGAATCTTGAAGTTGCCGATAACAGAAAGCGGCGCTGAGAAAAGCTCGCCACAAGTTCGATTAGAAGCGAGTTTTCCAAGCTTGAAGTTCTTTGCGCTACTAGAGTTACCGATTCGGTCTAGATCGAACCGAAGTTGAACCGTGAGACCTCTGTGGGCCTTTCTATGAGACCGACACGCCCTGTCTACCGACTTCCGATTCGGTTTTGTCGATACCTATGCGCATCGAATTCTCGCAGAGAAAGCCGTAGACGGAAGACAAATTTCAGGTCTTTTCTTGTGGCTCTGTTCTTCGATTGAGAAGCGGTGGAATTCGTAGGAAAAAGGGACGGAAATAGATGATCTCAGGAAACAGGAAAGAGTAGTTTTGGAGGCGCACCTTCGAGTCCTTTGATAGAACGCGACAGTTTCACGGCGCAGCCCTCGCAATGCAAGTCCAACTTGAGCACAAACGGTGACGGCGGCGTCAACTTCCCGCTTTCGCCTTTTCCTCGCCGTTCTTCTTGTCGAATTCTTTTCGAGAAGCCATCTGCAACAGTTTAGGAAAGAAAACAGGGAACCAAGACTACTGCCAAGAATGCTCGAACCTCGATCGCCACGCCCACCTCTCCCAGTTTCCTCCAATTCTCCACCCTTCCGCCCCGACAGCACTAACGGCGGGCGAAGTGCTCTTATAGTCGAGACAGTTGACGACAGAATAATGAACGTAAGGGTAATGTTGTCTTTTTCACTGTCGGATTTGGCATGAAAACAGTGCCGATTTTACGTAAAAAAAGGATAAAAGACCGGAAATAGGAGCCTTTGCTAGAATTGCCACGTGGCATTTACATCGCCTCATCGCAATCTATCCTTTATGACATTAACAGTATACAAAAAACACGTATTGATGGAAGTAGTACGAGCAATTCAGTTATACCGAGGAAAAAAGCTGAAGCTGAATCATACGAGCGTAAGATCCGTCAGGGTTTTGCGCAAGGAGCTGGGAGTGAGACCCTTTCTCCACCACCCGGCCCTCCTCAACAACTGCGATGGTATCCGCGCCGCGCACGGTTGACAGCCGGTGCGCCACCGTGACTGTCGTCCTTGCGCTGGCTCCGCGTGCCAGCGCCGCCAGCACACAGCGCTCCGACTCCGCGTCGAGCGCGCTTGTCGCCTCGTCCAGCAGCAGCACCGCCGGCTTCCTGATCAGCGCGCGCGCTATCGCCACCCTCTGCCTCTGCCCCCCAGATAGCTGCACCCCCTTCTCCCCCACCACTGTCCGGTATCCATCCGGCAGCGCCGAGATGAACTTGTGCGCGTTCGCCTCCGCCGCGGCTTCCATCACTTCCACCTCCGTTGCGCCCTCCCGTGCGTACGCGATGTTCTCCCATACGGAGCCCGAAAAGAGGCACGGTTCCTGAGGCACCAGCGCCATGGTTCGGCGAATGGCTCGGAGGTTATATTTTTTTATGTCTATCCCGTCGATGAGGACGCGGCCGGAGGTGGCGTCGTAGAAGCGGAGAACTAGAGAGAGGATCGACGATTTGCCGCAGCCGCTGGGGCCCACTATAGCAAGCGACCTGCCGGCGCGAGCCCGCAGCGTCAGATCGCGAAGGACGGGGGAATCCGGTCGGGAGGGGTACGCGAAGTCGACGTGCTTGAGCTCGATGTCGCCGCGCAGGAGACCGTTGGGAAATGTCGCGGCGGCGGGGTCGTCCGGCTCGATCTCGGTGCGGCGGTCGAGGAGGCGGAACACGGAGCGGATGGCTGCCCCGCCTTTGATGAAGTCTGGGGGCGAGGGCCAGCGTCTCGGCGGCTCCGTTGGCGGAGACCATGAGGACCATGAATACGCGGATCGTCTTGGAGAAGTCGGAGAGCCCGCGCTCGACGAGGTAGGCCGCGTACCATAGCCCCAGCGCGTAGGACGCGTAGAGGAGAAACTGGGAGACGCCGAACCCGCCGCCGGCTATCTGCCCACGCCAGAAGCAGCGCCGCAGCGGCAACTGAAGGTTCTCCGCGAAGAGTTGAGCGATCTTTGCCTCCGAGTTGAAGGCCGCGACGGTGCGGACGTTGCCCGCCGCCTCGCCGGCTATTTGCGTGGCCTTGGCGTGGGCTTCCTGCAAATCCCCGGAGAATCCCTGCATGAACATTTTCTGGAGGACGGTGGCGGCGATGACGAAGGGGAGAACGGCGATCAGGACCAGGGCCAAGCGCCACTCCAAAATGAAGCCCGCGGTGCAGGCGACCATCATGAGCGCCGAGTTCTGGACGATCACGGAGATGCGGTCTCCGATGGCGGAGCGCACGTTGTAGGCGTCGAGAGAGAGGCGGGCGGCTAGCCTGGCGCTGCTGTGTTCCTCTGCATCGAACCAGGCGACCTCGTTGCGGAGCACTGTAGTCAGCATCTTCTCCCTCACCCGTTTGGTCAGATTCTCCCCCACCACGTCCCAGAAGAAGTGCTGCACCGTGTTGAAGAGGAGGGCGGCAGAAGAGACACCTATGAGAAGATAACAGTACTTGGCGATCTCCCTCTTCATGTGGGTTTCGTCCCGGGAGTAGTACACGCTGAGAACGGCGCTGAGGACGTAGGCGAAGAGGGCGCTGAATGAGCCGCAGACCATGGAGCCGATGGCGCCGGCTAACGCGAAAGCCCACTCGGGCGAGTTCATTTTGACGAGTCGCCAGAACGAACTGGCTTGCTCCCGGAGAGCCACCTTCTCCGCCCAGTGGAACTGCTCGTTGGGGAAGCTCACGTCCGAGGCGGAGAAGTCCGAGAGCCTCCGAGAGTACGGGGATCTGCCGTAGGACGAGTTACGGCAGATGACCGGCGAGCTGACCGAATTTCGCGCGCTTGACGGCCTAAATATCAAAACAGAAAAAGTAAAATACTTATGGGGGATTAGGGGATGACGAGGTATTTTAATCCCAGTGATGAGTACCTAGCGTTACTTTTTCTGGCATTGGAGAAGGCGGACTCTGCTTCTTGCATGCGGATGAGTTTCGGGTAGTAGCTGTCTTCCCCTTGGGCCATGAGGGATTCGTGGGTTCCGAGCTCGGAGATAGATCCGTGATGGATCACCGCCACGAGATCGGCCTTGCGGACCGTGGATAGGCGATGAGCGATGACGAGGGTCGTCCGACCGATCATGAACCGGTCCAGGGCTTCTTGAACCAGCTTCTCGGATTCGGAGTCTAGCGCGCTCGTTGCTTCGTCTAAGAGAAGGATCGCCGGGTTCTTTAGCATAGCCCTCGCGATTGCAATCCGCTGCTTCTGCCCTCCGGAGAGTTGAAGTCCTCGCTCCCCCACCTACGACGCATAGTTCATCAGTGAAAAAAGGTCAATAAAGGACAAGGTCCCTGATTCTTGTGTCCTGACGAACTAATCAAAAGTCAATTAGAGAGATCCTGATTTTGCGGGTTGACTCACCGACCACCATCCTTTATGACAAAGTCAAACTTCATGACTCCTGAAGACGCGGAAAAAATGCAACTTTTGAAAGGCTCAAGTCTAAGGTGGCTATATAATCTTAAAAAAAAAATGTAATCCACTGTTCATCGGAGCAGAAGAAACTGTAGAAGCGATAGGAAGAAGAAAAGAAAGAGGAACAGAAGCGTTGAATAGTACCTGAGTATCGTAACCTTGCGGTAATTTTACGATAAAAGAATGGGCATTTGAGACTCTCGCAGCCTCTTCAATCTCCACCTGGGTAGCATCCGGTCTTCCAAGAAGCAAATTCTCTTTAATGGAGGTGGCGAAGAGAACCGGCTCCTGACTCACCAGTCCTAACTGCTGCCTCAGCCACCTCAAATTCAGCGTCCTTATGTCATGTCCATCCAGCAAGATCTGTCCTGAATAGGAAAACAAAGCGAATCCAACAACTTTAGTTCCATCACTCTCGCCGGTTATAACAACGGTTTTTTTCACCTTTGGCGGGGTCGTAGAACCTCTCCAAGAGCGAGACGACTGTGCTCTTACCAGAGCCGCTGCTACCCACCAAAGCCAGAGTCTTTCCAGCAGCTATACTTAAAGAAAAATCGCGGAGTATCTGTACCTCCGGTCTAGATGGGTACGCAAAATCAACATTCTTTAGCTCGATATGACCCATTATAGTGTCCAGCTCCTCGACCGGATCCTCGCAGCAGTCGCTTCCCGGCGTGTGATCGATCGTGCCGTAGATCTTCGCCGCTGCGACTCTCGCCTTCGTGAATGCCACCAAGCTCGGTGCCGACTGCGCCAGAGCCCTTAGAGCAACGAAAAAGTCGAAGTAAAAATATAAGTTCACGAGCAATATAAATACGAGAGGAGGAATTCATCCATACAGGCCGCCGATCATGACGGAGAACATGGTCGCGATGGAAAGGCCGCCGTTGGCGTACTGGTTCCGGACTACTAGGCCGCCGTACCATAGAAGGAGCGCGTAGCAGCAGAAAACGGTGAAGTAAGTGGCGCCCAGTCCAACGCCCTTGACTAAACCGCTCTTGTATCCGATTCTCTGGGCAAGCCGGAGAGCCGCCGAGTAAGCGGAGAGTGTACTCTCCTCACCCACGTAAGATTGAACGGTCCTGATTTGAGCCAAAGCCTATAGATTTTCCCCCTAAATTCAGCATGAGAGGAAGATGAAACAGTAAATGACTTGGATACCTGTGCGACGACGTTGCCAGCTTCTGATAGGGCGGCTTCGCTTTTCGAGGTCAATTTCGCCGTTGTTGTGGTGTGGATAACTCCGATTGCGGCTATGAGCGGCGCGACGGAAAGCGTGACGAGGGCTAACTGCCATGCAGCCGTAAACCCGACTACGAACGCCGAAACGAAGGTCGCCATGTAGTGGATGAAATTTCCCAGCTGAAATCGAATGGGCAGAGAAGAAACATTAGGCCTAGGAAGGACAGCAATGGAGTGAGAGAAAAAGGACATTACTTTCTCGCTTATTGCGTCCTGGACCATAATAGCCTCCGTATTGATGGCGTGGACGACGTCGGAGGTACGGAGGTCCGTGTCGAAGGAGCGCACGTCCTGGTTTAGGACGGATTTCAGGTATTCGATCCTCATCTTCGTTGATTGCCGCTCCCCGGTCCAGATCCAGCAGGAGATCTCTACTCACCCAAGAACAGAAAAAAATACAACTTTCACTAAAAATTGAAGTAAAAGGAAACTTTGCTCCAATGACGCACCGGCCCAGGAAGATGCCCAGATGGCCGCCCCAACAACCAGGAAGTAGAATGAATACTGCCCAGAGAGAGACCACATAAAATTAGCGGCGGTGTTAAGGGGTAAGGAGGAGACGGGAGAAAGTTGCTACCTTGATTACTTGGTGAACCATTACTTGAGGATTGTCGCCGTTAGAGCCGAAAGAATTGACGAGATCGGCGAAGAAACGGAGAAACACAGGGAGAGAGCAACCGTGAACAATGGCTCCCACTGTGCCCGCCGCCATGAGTGCGTAATCCAAAGAGTCGGCGAACCTGAAGAGCTCCCCGAATGCTACAGTAGGCGACGGTTGGTTTTTCTCTTCATTCCCGCTTCTACCCTTTTCGTCGCTGAAAGATGACTCTTCTAGAGACACCGATCTTTCCATACCCTTTCTTTGCTCTTGTTCTGGCGCAGGAATTGTCCACGGTGGGACTACCGGATCTTCCATCACAAGCTCTTCTCCCTGTTTCAGCAGAGGTTTCTGGGAATTGAAGTCGAAATGTGCTGCATTAATGGGGGAACCAAAGGGAAGAGAGGAGAATCCCAGCCGCTGCTCCTCTTCTCTCAGAGCAAAGCGAGGTCTGCGACATCGCGAGAGATCCTCTTCATCATCTATATCCCTGCTGGCCTCCTTTATCGGCAGCTCGGTCGTCAGGAATCTCACCGAGGAAAGGTTTAGGGAAACAGGTTGGACCCTGTTCTTTCCCCATGGACCACAGTATGGACTGGGTGGGGAAGGAAACAATTACCTCAGTGAGAAGAGGGTCGAAGCAAGAGCACATTTTTCTCACTGGAAACCTGCATTAGCGACTGCTGGCATCACGCTGACAGCAGGTAGACGGTAGTTGTGCGAACAGAGGATCCACCGCATCTACAGCACTATCGCTCCGCGTTATGAGGAAACAATAACTAAGCGGAAATGCCCCCTTGTTTAATCAAGCTCTCAGTCATGGGAGTAGTAGTCAAGAGTGACGGGTCAGAGGCGTCACAGGTAATCTTCTCCCGAGGACCATCGTGATCCTCAATCGCGTTCCTCGTATGCGCTCATTGTCTGAATTCGAAATATAAGACAACAGTTTCTTCCGGATTTCCGGTCAGGCGGTCGTTCTCGTCTGCTGCATTCAAAACTGGACATTCCGTTCCCTCTCGACGCGCGAACAGTACACCAGAGACACTGAACGAACTTGTAAAAAAGACAGGATTTGAGGCAAATTCTAATGGTTAGGAATTAAATAATCGGATTACGGAGTAAACTGCGGTGATGATTAATCTACGAGATCTGTACGTTTAGCTTTCTCCGGATTTGCAGCAGCCAGCAGGCGGCCTCCCATCTGTCGTAGGTGACTGAGATAGACAAAAAAAAACGCCAGAAAGGGGAATGGAGCGGATCGAAAGCTTCCTCCGCAAGAAAATATACAGACTGACCGCCTACTCGCGGGGAGACGTAGGCTACCGCCAAAAACCGGGAAATTGATTGGAGACCGTACGATCATGGGCCCGGGGGTTTGATTTATCCGACGGTCATTAAAAACATCCATTTCCAATCCGCGGGTCAAATCACGGTGATCTTAACCGCTGGTAAGCTGTTTTCGACAGCACAGGTGTCGCGGGCCAGTTGGCGACACCGAGGATAATGGCCACTTTACACGTGGGCAAAGTCATAAATGAGTCGACATTGACGTTGACCAGGTCACGTGCGAGAAATGACAGTCGCGCCGGTTTGTATGCTGGCGAGCTGCTGGGTTGACTAGGTCCCCTTTTTCTCCGGATCTCGCTCTGTACTCTTCGTTTAGTGGTCTTCTCAAGATAAAGGGCTTGGATCCTGTCGGGAGTGGTCCTCCATTGGATATTTCTTCATTGCTCCCTTCTTATTCCGATAATATCAGAAAACACCTTCACCCAGTGTTATTTGGACAAAGACTCCAACTCGACTCAGCCCACTAAAATATGTTGTTCGGGCCCACTAAAATACGGCCCATAATAATGCCATCGCCTCAGTGATGACCCATCATTATCCATGGCGGTACTTCTCCCAAGACTAGCATTTACGGCTGCGCTCTTTCACTCGAATCCCGTCGAAGATCAACTCGTCCGCTTTCTCTGCTCCAGGAAGTGTTCCAGGCTTCAGGAAGGTTGTTCTCTACTCCCGTAAATTATCGTGCTTTGAGTTTTCCGGGCTTGCTGCTTCCTCGTTTTTTGTTTATCAGTTTTTGAACTAGTAGTGATAGCAATTGGCCCTCGTTTTCTTTCCGTTTTCGTCAGAAACTGTACCGGCTTAGATCGTCGGCTTCATCTCCGATGGCGTCTTTGGATAGCAAGGAATCTCCTTCTAGTAACCCTGGTCTACAGGTGGAGGCGGACGAAGCCACCAAGGGATACTTTCTTCAGCAAACGGTCCGTTCTTTTCGTCTTCCCAGAATAATAATATTAACACTAATGATATTGAAAAAGGGATCTGGACTAAATAAATTTGAATAACGTTAAATGGTATGCTCGTAGATTTATCACAAGTTTTACTGCGTGTTATCGTGTGAGAAGAGCAATATTTTGATGCGTCTTCGTTGATTAATTCCACGGCCAAATTTCTTGTTGGGTTGTTAGATCATGAAATAGATTGAAATATCTCGCGCATAAAGTTGAATGTATTCTGGTTTGCAGATGTTCCGAATTAAGGATCCAAAAATCAGCCTCGATTTCTACTCGCGGGTGTTGGGAATGAGGTAAATAAATAACGGGGTCGTCTTCTTATCTCACTTCGTCTTCCCGGGCTGTAATCTTCATGTATTTTCCTATGATAAAATGATATCTGTGCCACTTTTGATCGCCGAATCCTATATTTTTAGAATTTTCACTGATACGTTGGCTTTGTATGTAAATAACATATTAATTTCTGGAGCGCTGTAGAGGTTTCTCTTTGAATTATTATTTAAATTTGAAGCATTTTTTATGTCGGTCACCAATTTTCGGGTGATTGTCCCTTGCACTTTTCATTGTAGCATTTTTATCTAAACACATAACCGATTCTCATTGTACAAAGGTGAATCATGTCCACGAACTTCATTGTTTAATCGAATATGGTTCACTAAAATGCACAATAAACTCCAATAATCTGTTTCGTCTCTAAGATTATTTGCTTCTTTGCGTTCTGAGAGAATACAGTATCACTTTGAATTCCCGTCGATCCTGACATTAATTAAATCTGTTCAAACCCGTTACTCATCCACAAATAATCTGTAAAATAAAAACAATAACAAAAATATTTCTTCTGGCTATGTACTTTTAGAAACATTTATAGTTGTCTTGGCAAAGATAAAACTTCAGTTTGCTCGCATCCTCACCTTCAGTTCCTAGCCTTCTCTTACCCTTGATGACGGTCACAGAATATAAATTATGCTGGATGTTTATGTTCGATATTATCTGGCTTTTGTATGTGGCTTACATAATGGGAACTAAAATGTCACCTTACCAATCTGCTGTATTTCTCTGCATCCGTTTATTATTATCTCACAGCAAGTGATGATTGTCTTTTCTTTTGAGTTTGAAGATATTACTGATAAGACTTATTTATAGTAATCTGTTACCATTTGATATTACACTTTGACAGTTACAGGTCAAAGGGCATAAGGTAGTGATAGACGCATCTCTTTCGATAAGGCTGTTAATTAACTGTCTATTCCCGAGGATGTTTATACATGTCCTCTGACTGTCATGAAAGAGAAGTGAATAATGAAATGACTGATGCACTTACCCATATCATCTCCAGTCCTCTTCCTCTTCCTCTCTGACTCCTCTGCCTTCTCTGCAGTCATTCTCTCTTGTGCTCTCCTCTTGGCAGCCTTACATTCCATACCACTACCTTCTTTCTGATTTCTCTCATGTCCCAGATCTCAAACTCTGCTCTATGGATTCTCCCTTTCTCCGTCAGATTCCCACGTTCAGATTTGCATCATGTCTAGGTTGCCTTACCTTGTTCAAGTTTTTATTTGTTTTGTATCAGAAAACAAGAGGCATCTCTGTTATCTCAGAAACCAATTATTGAAATGATCAGTTTCTCATATGAAGTGCTCGTGCCATTTGATGAAATATATCCTGAAACTTTATGAATGAGCCCCCTTGAATTTAAATAATTTATCATTGGCTATAATAGAAACTGTTATCATCAGTATTATGCCATTTCCTCTCTCCGTTCCTTATATCATTTTCAAGGTGTAATGTTTTAGATTCTTGCTTGCTCGAGTTCTCCTTTTCCGGAAATCCATTTAACTTCAAATTCTCCAGGTTACTGAAGAGGCTGGACTTTCCTGAATTAAAATTTAGCTTGTACTTTGTAGGGTATGAGGTATTACATCCGCCACATTTACTACCTTCGTAAGATTCATCGGTACATGACTAATAGAAACTTTTGTGATCTTCTCTAACATGTGCAGGATACTTCATCGGCTCCAGTTAATCCAACTGAACGTACTGTCTGGACGTTCAGTCAGAAGGCGACTCTTGAGCTTACACAGTAAGAATATGGATGTTATTCCCTTGGTGTATCTCTATTGTACATTCATTTTTCAAATTTGTAAGTTTTTCTCTCTCTTGCTGGCAGTAACTGGGGCACAGAGAGCGATCCAGACTTCAAAGGCTACCACAATGGAAATTCTGAGCCTCGTGGATTTGGTACGAAGAAACAAAAAGCTGCTGTCCTATCAAGAAACAAATTATATGATTCCTTTTTTATAGTTGGTAAACTATTCCCTTAGGTCACGTCGGAATCACCGTTGATGATACATACAAGGCATGTGAAAGATTTGAACGCTTGGGGGTTGAATTTGTTAAGAAACCTGACGATGGTATTTCTTTTCCCTTAGACTACGTGAATTGTTCCAAAAATCGTAGGCTATTAAATCCCTTTTTTTCATTTTTTGTTCAGGAAATTTGAAGGGATTGGCGTTTATTAAGGACCCTGATGGCTATTGGATAGAGATATTTGATCTCAAGAGAATTGGAGAAATAGCTGTTGCTGCTTCGTGATATCAACTCATGCCAGGTACTTTTCTCTTTCTTTGTTGACGGCAAAGATCCATTAATGCATTTGACTTATCTAAGAGCTTTAATTCATGTACAAGACCATACGCCATACCCAAAAAGTCCAAACTATTTTGTCAAAGTATCCCATAGTCTTGCATAGGAGAGAGAAGGGTACAAACTCAATTTAGGAGCTATAACATCTATCAGTTTTTTTCAAGTTTTTGTTCTTTGAGGGACAGTCAATTACATGAAACTGGTATGATGATCGTAGCATGAGATCGCAGAGAAAATATTACCTTCAGTTTTTTTAGAGAAGATCGGATACTCAAAAGTGGTATAGTGGTCTAAACCTTGAGTCCTCTCTACCGATGCAGGTTGGGCAGGTAATGGAGATCGCCTTAGGATGAAGTCCCGGGTCACATCCATATATTGTTCATCACTTGAGGAAATCCTTGCATAATCCTTGATACCTTAATGTTACTATGGTCCCCATGATCGGGCCAGAGACTTTTTGTATCAAGAAAAATATTTTCTCTGCGAGTTTTCCCTTTAAAGTTATTATTTTCTATTGAATTTATGGCCATTAAAACTATCTTTTACGAAAACCTGCCGAGCATGAAGGCCTTTTCGAAAGGAACGTATAAAAAAATCTCTTGACATTCAGGGACCCGACCGAGCTACTTGTTGGAACGACGCCGACAAAGGGACGTTCGACCCTAGACGACTAGAGAGTGGAGTGACATCGGGCTATGAGTATCACAGCTGGTCAGTGCACAGTGCATGGACATGTGAAAAAAAAAAGAGGAAAAATAAGAAAAATGAAAAAAGTGTAAGAAGAAGTGGATTTGACCAATAAAAAGTGATAGAAAAATATTTAAAACAAAATTAGATGAACCAATAATTGATTCAAGTACATGATTTGTGAGAATGATGCCTTTGTAATCTTGTTGAAAATAATTCTTAACAAGAAAATGCAATGGCAAAACATGTTCTATCATAAAATACCAAATAGTAGATCAAAGAATAGGACAAAATAAATAGTTCTACGAAGAAATGTACTCCAAATGTCTCAAGAATTTGTGAGATTAGCCACTCTCTTCATTGTAAGGTGCATTGAACAAATTCAATTTTCTTTGAATCTCTTGATCTCTTTATATTCTAGTTTCATTTCTTCTTCAGTTGAGCCTCGGAAATGAAGATTTTAATGATGGATTAAAGAGAATCTACATCTTGAACTCTAACGCTTGCCAAGAGCTGTCAAGTTTGAAATGCCTTTGATTTGTTGCGTAACGAATTGATTTCTTGGGATTCAGGTTGGTTTGGACTGGTTTGTTTAATATATTATTATTCAGCCTTAGATTTATTTCATGAAGCTTACATTTGAAGAGTTTTTCATCATTTTTTCTTCTTATCCGTGATTTTGTCTCTCTAACTACTCTCATTGATTTCTCCTTTTCTTTGAGTTTTATTTTAAGGGAATTTGATTCAATGGAAAGATCTCTTAATTTTATTTTTAAAGATAAAATTTTGAACTAAATCCATACCACTTTATCATCGAATTTCATCAAATTTTATTTGAGTGCCAAACATTGTTGCATTGAAAACCTAGTTATCTATGGATTCAACCCTTACAATTATATTTAATTAATCATCAATTTAATTTCGGAGTTATTCTTTACCTGTAATTGCATGCATCAAACGACGACATGATTTTGGCTTGTCGGAGAGAAAATGGTAATCATGGGTGGTTGAAAGAATGATTTTTTGGAGAATTCAAGGAGTCTTTGACGAAAAAGGAGAACCTCTTGATTTCGACGCAAGATCGGACTTATCAATCATCTTTGTGGAATCTTTAAAAGGTCAGAATACCTCTACTAAAGCAGTCAAAAGATCCCATTTTCATGCTGAATTATGAAGCATTTCATCTATTTGTTCATCATAATCACCCACTCTAGCTCCTTTGCTATGGTTATGATTATCATCTAGAAGGCGAGTTCGAACTCGCCTTCAGGGGTTTAAACATGCCGAGATCCTTGCACATCTTTTGGTATCAATTAATCTTCTATGGTGATGGCTAGATTTTCATGATTATCTTCCATAGAAATTTCTATGGAAATTTCTAGACCTTTTCGAATTCTATGTCGACCAGATCTTCCTCAGTATGAGCATGTTGGATGCCCAATTTCTTTAGTCCATCATGGACGACATGATCGAGAGCACATGCAATGTCTGGTGTAAGATCTTCGTTGTTGAAGTTCGAGTTATCACAGAAGCTCTCAAATCTGTTGAAAATATATGAGCCTCCATGCGAGCTCTTAAGTAAATCATGTCTCACCTTCTTCCTTGGAGATACTCCTCTTGCTTCCTTCACTTCACCGGCCAGTAAGGAAACGGAGTCATGCAAATCCGAACGCTCCCTTTCGTTCAACAACTCCGCAGAGCTTCTTTCTCCTCTTCCTCCTCGCCGTCAGCGAAACCGGCTGCGGAGAAATTCCTCCAGGTCGGTACGGCACTCAGACTGTCCCGGCGATTCTCCGGCGCGGACGTGAAGGCCTACTCCGACTTGACCGGCGACGCGAATCCCCTTCACTCGGATCCCGATTTCGCTTCCAGGATTTCCGGTTTCCTCGCTCCCGTCGTCCACGGCCTACTCGTCGCCTCCCTCTTCCCCCGCATCATCGCCTCCCAATTCGTAAGCCTAATTTTCGAAAAATCACATCTTCACTATTTTTCCCTCTCTCTGCACATGGCATTATCGTTGATTTCCTCAACAGCCCGGAGCCGTTTACGTTTCTCAGAGACTGGATTTCAAGTTGCCGGTGTACGTTGACGACGAGATTGTTGCCGAAGTTCTGCCTCTTCGTATCAGGGAGTACAAAAATCGGTACATGTGAGATCGTCAGACCAAATCCTTAACGTTTTGTTCTATTCTTCGGTTTTCACAAGTGATTGATATTTTGCTTATTATCTGCTAGAGCGAAGTTCTCGACCAGGTGCTTCAGAGCCGGGGAGGAACCGCAGGTTATCGAAGGAGAAGCCATGGCGATCCTGCCGACCTTGAAACTGAAATCATAGTATCAGAGATTGCTTCTGCCATTTGAGCGTCTAAATCCTTGCATCTGTTTTGGCGACTACTCGGCCATCAGAAGGTACAACAAGGAATGCCGCAGTCTCTCGTTCATCACATTTGATCTCAACAGTTGAATATCTTATCATTAAATATCAAGGTGGGTAGGCAGAGTTTTGGGTCCATCCATATTGAATTGTCTGACCAGTGGTGATCCTGATTAGAGCCCACTTGATAAATATTGAAGATGAACTAGGTGAGAAAAGTGAGAAGAGTTGGCCTGAGGAAATTCTGGGATGACGTGAAGAATCTCTCTTGGTGATTTGATTGCATCGAGGGAAGGGACAGCAGGTAGAACACAGTTAAAACCAGAATATAGATGGTGATGAAAATTGTAAAATACCCTTCTCACATTGAATCTTTTGTGAGCTCGGAGATTGATCACTGGTTAAAAAGAGAACAGAAAATTCAAGACATGTGAAAATCAATCGATTTGGATTTTTATTCGTAGACAATTGAGTGTTCCCACAAGGGTAGACAGAGATAGAAACCGCAATATCTTGAAATGTGGTCAATCTAGATGGCTTAAGGGACCAAACATGAACTGAGAAGAACAAAGAAGGTATAAAAAATGATTTCTCTGCAGGGGACAACTAAATGGCATTTTCAGGATCATAGGGAAAAGATATCCTACCCTGCCCATCTCCTCTCAGATCGAACTCTATATCATAAGGGACATCCAAAAAGAGCTGATATAATTTTTTTTTAATTCTTTCAAATTTAAAAGAATGCAGATGGAAGCAAGTCAGCACAGGAGTATTGCATGGTAATGTAGGGTGAGATCTGTGGATCCAGTTCAAGATGACGCAATGGAACCAAGGAAAGATCGTAGAAGCATCTAGAGTCTTGCCATATCCCAAAAGCCATGAAGAATAGCAAGTTTTGGAAAGAAGAAGAAGAATAAAAGGAGAAGGAGAAGCCCATAGAGAAGATGAAACATAGTGATAAAATAGACCAACATCTTGTTTGAAGGATTGCAGAAGGAGAAAGTTGTGATAGAGGAGGAAGAGAGGACATGCAATGGGAGCATGGAGAAAACTGTTGAGTCGGGGATCGATTCTTCTCTAAATCAAATTAAGTTATATAAACAAATTATTCAAAACATTGTAAGGCCCTTGGGCTTATAAGACAGCATCGGCGGCTTTGGGATTGGTCTCTCATGTTAGAAGCTGCACCTAGGGTCTATAGGATGGCCCATAAATCATGTCATCTACAAAACTATTGTAGGAATGTCCCTTTCTTGGTTGATTTTTAGAAAAGCTTGTCATCCACCAGTCAAATTGAGCATAAAGCTTATTGGGCCGTAGAACATTTGAAAATGAACTTGAAAATGCCGATAAAAATAGGATCCTTCAGCTTTGTGAGCTTGAAGAATTAAGGAATGAATCATTAATGAGCTCCCAAGTTTACAAAGAGAAAAATGAAAGCCTACTTTACGACAATCTGCTTTACAAAATGTCCCCTTACTTGTTGAAAAGCATGCCTTCTACTAATCTAAATTGAGCATAAAGTCTACTAGGTCATACTAAATTGAGCATAAAGCATAAAGTCTACTAAATTGAGCAGTTGAACATGAACCTTTAAGAGGTTAGTAAAATAGGATCCTTCAACTTATCGAGCTTCATGAATTAAAGAATGAATCATATATGAGAAAATGAAAGCCTACCATGATAAACACAATAGGAGAAAAAATTATATTAAAGACCAACAAAATCTGGTTGAATAATTCAAGGGCCAAATTATTCTTTGGAAAATTAAAGTCAAGATGTTGATTCACGCAACAGATAATGGGGCAGTGAAGATCTTAGATCCTAAGAATGGGGGAACCTTTGTAGCGAATGGCTAGAGATCGAAACATTGCCTTGATAATCAAAACTTCGCCTCCTCAAGTGAACCATTTAAGTTTTTTTATAAATAGGTCAGGACTTTAAACTAAGTGCTTATTGGGAGGCAACCCAATAGGACTTTTTTATATTGTTTGAAATGCTTGAAATTAATGGCCGTGAAACATCTAAAATTTATTCCACGTGGGACTATCTTTTTCATAAGTGACGTGGCAAGGCAAGAGCACTCTGATCAAGTGGCACACAAATGGAGTATCAGATCAAGTGGACCAGACTCCACCACAATGGTTGCTTTAATTGCAGTTATTGATCTAAGTACATGAAGATTAACGGTTGTGTCTTAATTGTGCAGATCAACCAATCTAGAGGTGACACTTAGCATCATTTTTTGGTGTTTTGATTTTCATCCATCACACGTGACTCTTCTAAATGTCACATGATGCGGTGCCATATGGAACCTTCGATCAATGTCTGAAACGCAAATTTAACTCTTGCTTCACCTCCACCAACTCAATCTAGGAAGGCCACGTGGAAAATTTTGGGCTATTTTGCACTTGATCTTTGCAGATTGAAAGCCCAACATGCTTGATGTTTGAGATTCATTAACAACAAATCTAAGGCCAATGTGGCATGATCTAAACTATTCATTATACTAGAAATGCATGATCAAACAACTCATGTTTGTTCCAATGATTTTTACGGTTTCAAGGCCCAAATAGCAAGAAACCTCGTGCCATTCTTTGCCATCCAATCTCATTTAAGAAAATCTCAAAATGTGCCATTTAAGGTATTTCCAAGGCCCAAACGTGTACAGATAAGGCCTCTCTACTTCTTTTTAAATTGTTCTTGGATGTGTGATGCCTTGGCCAAACTCGATCCTTTCACCCTTTTAATAATGATTTTGCATTTCTTCCATGTTTTCGTGTGAAACTTATGCCTAATTATCATTGATTAACCACAACCATCAGCAAAGGATTATAATCTATAGCCTTCAATCCAAAGATGTTGGGGCCATCTTCGTCATGTATAAAGGTGCAGTTAGGGTTAGATTTGGAGTATGAGTAAACTCGTAATAAGTTTTTTGACAATTTTCATTTCATCAACCGTTGTGATGATTTTCTCCTTAAGCATGGATTATGAGAATATCTATTTTGGTATCTTAATGTAAGTACTTATTTATGTGAATCAGTATATTTTAAATTTATGCAGGTCTTTTCGTGTCCATATATTACAAAAACAAAATTTGTATTTATTTCCAATTTTTAAGATACGCTAATCTTTTTTGTGTACTATTAATAATATTAAGTGATGTTATCTAGTTTTCATATTTTTTTACTTACTATTTTGACCCGTCAACAGACTCCCCGGACTGTGTCCCGTTCGGCGGACGGACCCGGGCGCCGGACACGGCTCAGCCTGGACCCCGGTGCCTGTCCCCCTGCCGTCTCTCGTATGGGCAGAAACTAACGAACAAGGGAGAAAAAGCGAATGGAAAGAAGAAAAAAAATGCATCATGACTGAAAAACAGGCGCAGAGAGCATGCTAATGTCAGTGACCAAATGCCCACCATCTCTTCTTCCTCCTCAGATCTTCCTCGGGCAACTCTGCACCTGGAAAGTGACATGCGCCCCTTCATTCATGGCTTCCACGTCTGAGACTAGAAAAAAAAAATGAATGACTTACCTCCGTCCGGGTATATCGAATTGTAGTGCACCTCGGCCCAGAAGCTCAGCAATATAACTGGAAGAGTGACAGGTGATTTTAAAAGTGTTGATCGAGAGAGAGATTAAGATAGAGCAACAGGATGGATGGATGGATGGATGGATGGAGTTTACCTCTGTTTGACTTTTGGACGGCAGGTAGTATCTCAATGCAGCACGTGTCCTTAAACGATGTGAAGACAAATATCTTGACGCCATACTGGATTGGGCAAGGAAATCGACAGCCATGTCAGGCTCCATTGACCCGTAGAAATAAGTCAACAGTAGAAAAATTTTGATTTACCGAATCTGCTGCAGCTTGGAGAGTAACGTGATCACCCCATTCGCCTTTACTGCACGCGCAAGGAAATTCAAATGAGAAGTTTTCCACAACTAAATACCATGAGAAAAAGCTTAAGAGAAAGAGTGTCGAACCTGGACATCTTCTTCAAGTATTCAGTGAACGTCATGGGGACATATCCCTCGTACAGCTCTGGGTGAGATTTGAGCTGAAATTACCAGGTAAGAAACTAATTAAAAAAAAATTTCCTGCATATTCTTTCTCTTATCTCTCTGATCCCTACGGCGCTCGGGTTTTCGAGGATACGACTTATATCTGTCATACTTAAATCTAAGCTTAATTCCGACATATCTATTTTCTTAATTCATAAATATTTTGACATTTTCAGGTGCATGGGTGAAGTACTTACCAGATCTCAAGATTGTATCATATGTTTATCCTCTCTAAGATTTATTACTCCGCTATAATATTAAACTTTTTTCTCTTTAAAATTAATGCAGTGACTGATATGAAAAGATGAACCCAACCTGTTTTACAATTTGTTTCCGGACAAATTTGTGATGCTCCGGTGTCCGGTAAAATTGATCAGATAGTGCCCGAAACTGGTGAATTGGATTTAAAGTAGGAATTCAGATACTAAGAATTGACAGAAAAAATGGAAAATATATTCGCATTATTTTTTTGAAAATATTTCAAGTGACAACAATTAAAAGAGAGAAAAAAGATTTCAACATCAACCTGACAGTTGCCATCTCCCTCAACCTTCCTCTCGACCAAGTCATATACGTGTAATCTGAAGAAAACGTCAACGAGGCTTAAAATTTGATGTATCACTGATTTTTCATCAATTCAAAATAAAGGCCTGTGATGTTTTTTAGCATCATGTCTTCAAGGAACATAACTAAAATAAAAGATTAACGATGCCATCAGCTACCTCTAAATGTAGAAATATTAGCCTAAGGACATAAAATAAGATTTTCAGAAAACAAAGCCCCTGACAGAAATAGGTAACTTGATAGAACAGAAGTCTATTGATGAGAACGGTTAAGAGAATAAAACGCTGGTAAAACAAATCACCGTTCAATGAGCCTTTGATGGTCCGAAACACTTTCATCAGTGGAAGGTACTTCTTTGTTGATACGTGGTACATGCTGTCAGATCAAGAGATATCTAAATTAAGAAAAAGAAATCACTTTTGAACAAAAATTACAGGATAACAAGCACACCAAAGTTTTAGGGCAATTCACAAATCATTTGTTGGCATGCAACATTTTGTACAAAAACATGATTGTTGAAATTATACTTCCAAGAAATGGAAATGACAAAATTAATAATTATGCAAAGATATATTACCGGAGCAGAAGCAAGTTGGGTCAACCTCTTTCCTACTTCCTCAGTATGGAAATCCTCAGCCAACTCCAGCCATTCGTTAGCTCCTGAATAATTTTCAGGGCTTGAAGATGAACTGTATACTGGGCCATCTTCATCTTCATGGGTTTCATCATCTCCTGTATCAGATCGTAGTCGAATTGATACAAATATTAGTAAAATAGAGCTTCAATTGAACTAATATGTTGATACATTACCCAACACATGCTTCATTTTTTGGTCCCAAAATTTGTCAAACTCAGATACTTGCGAAGTGCCGGATGTCTCTGCAATAGAAATTTGCAAGAACTCTTCTTGAAGAGCGCATGCTATAGCTTCATCATCTTTAACCTCTGCGTAATCCCTAGTTTCACAGCAAGAATCACTTTGACAGCCTGAATTTAATTTTGGGTAGCATATAAGCTGGTGAAGACCCCATCGAGTAAGCTCTGGATCATGCTCTGGCATCGTCATCTGCAAAAACTAGAGATTTTGGTAGATGATCTTGATCATTCGAATTAAAAATATTATCCTCCTGAAAAATTAACATTGAAATATTTTTGATAATTAAGAATTAATTATTATCAGGAAAGTATATGCCACAGTCAAATGGTGAATAGTATCTCTAATAATATTTGGAAATGGAAGAATCTAAAACCTCAGTACAAATGAATACTATCCATCATTTTTTGAAAAATGAATATTATCAAGAAAACATTAGCTTGACTACGGTACGTCAGACTTATTACTTTATTCAATTTTTAAGTAATTAGTCAACGTGATTCAGGAAATATCACCCCTACTTCAAAGACAACAGCATGTGCACGTAAAACTTTTCACCGAAATACAAATTGTGCGACAGAAGTGGATTAATTTTCTCTACGGTTTAAGAAGATTTAATTTTCTCAACTAAGACATTTATGAATTCCTGATAGAGCACAACATTCTTCCCGTGTATTTATCTGAATGTCATTCATCTTTATCCGAAATGCATTTAATTGATCCATCCCAAGTAACTGATTATATTAATTGGTAAAAAAATTCATACATTGATGTTCATCCAGAGGCATGAATTATTTTCAAATTTATCGTAGGGCATCATATGGTCAATAGTTTACACTGCCAGAAAGAATGCGTAGAATAATTAATTTATAATTGATTGGAGGTAACTGCGCGGATGCATTATCCATTTCTTGATATCTTAAAAGATAGTCATATTTTCTGATTTTCCAACTTACAAAGAAAGATCACAAGGACAAAATGAATAAACAACTGGCCCGCAAAACGTGTTTCCAGCCTATCTTGAAATTCAGAAATAACCCGCCATTAACAATAGGTGAATCGAATCTCATACCTCAAGATAACCAGCCTCCCGCGCGTATTACAGGATACACAAAAATCCGAGAAGTCAATGGAGGAGAAGACAAATTCATCCACCAGAGAGGGCGGGATAGCTTCGTCGCCAAGAAATCTACGCACGGACAATCGACAAGCATAGAAGGGGACGCGAAAAGATGGATCAAGCAATCGAACTTCCGGCGGATCGCCGAACACGATTAGCGACAGGAAGAAGCCAAGGAGAAAGAGTATGCGCGGACGTCACGAATTGGACGATTTACGCGGGAGTGGTATATATACAGTTATTGGCGCCACCGGCCATCGTCGTTTCTCTGTGTTCACATCTGATCGTCCGTTCAAGTTCCAGATCCGAGTAATGATAACGGACGGTGATGACCGCAAGTCCCGTGTAATGAAAATGACTGGGATCGTTCAAACTCGCGCGCTCGTCTCTCATTGGCTCCTTTATTCGAGGTTTTTAAAAATTTTAATAACTTAAAAATTACACGAAGATTAAACGGTCAATATAATAAAATGAATAATGTTGAAACCATATGAAAATGAAAAATTAGCAAAGTTTTAGAAGGAAAATCAATTAAAAATCAAATCCATTGAAGCCCATAGACTAAATTTACATTAAAATAAGTCAAGTCAGCAAATCTTAGTGTCATTGTCCTGAAACAAACCAAATGAATGTGGTGCCACTCTTCCTACAAAAATCCCTACCAAGAAAGGTGTAAGAAGCTCGACCATTTTTCATTCTTCCGTATCGTCAAGTTCTAACCTTTATTTTTTTGTCTTAATCAAGTAAACCTAATTTCACTCTCTACTCCATTATTGAAATGTGAAAGAGATGCATGAATAGAGAAAGGTACCGGGAGTGAAATAAACTTAGAGAGAGACATAAAAGAGATCGGGGTTAGATGAGAGCTTGAGAAGGAGGGAGATGCGAGCCGAGAGATATTGAGGGATAGAAAAGAGTGGAATATCGTTAAGGAGACAGTTAGAGAGAGAGATGGAGAGAGGGGCGAGAGAGTGAGGAATAGAAGTGTATCGAGATAGACGAAATAAGTTTTAAAAAGATAAATGAATAGATAGGAGAGTGAGTGATAAGAGTTCGGAGAGAATCGTGGGAAGAGAGAGAGTGTGTGTGTGCGCGTTGGATAATCATGACCACAACATGATTCTTCTTTGAGTGTGAACAAATAGAGGTGTACATCCTCAAGCTTCAAGAAGAGGATCAAGTACAAAAAATTTTCCTTGAGATAGCTAGAACACTCAAAGAAGAGAGTAAGAAACAAGACGAAAGAATAGGAATGATGGTCTTTCCCAGGGAAGAGGGTACATATTCATAGGTATAGAAATGTAACAGCCCATTAGAGAATATAAAAGGTCAACAAGAGAGGAGGAGATGAAGAGAACCAAATTGAGAAGGCAGTTTCAAGGCCCATCTCACATGAAGACAATAAGATAAAACTCCAAAATAGGAGAGAGAGAGAGAGAGAGAGAGAGAGAGATAGAAGAGCTGAAAAGACCAAACACCAGTAAAGAGAGAGAAAAAGAGCAATAGTGAGAGGGATATAGAAAAATTAATAGAAAATTGGGAGTAAATTGAGAAAAGAAATTTTATGAAAGGGTTAACAAGTAACATAAAGAGATATAACTGAAATTCATCTTTTTTTTTCATGTTTGCATGATCGTCGTTGCTTTGATCATCATCTTTCCTAAGTTAGGTTTAAATGAAAAGTCCAAAGTTACCTAATCAGTGATTAATTTTGGACTTTCTGTTACCCTTAAGCCAATTCCTTGGGCTAGTTTATTAGGCCTCTAGCCCAAATCATGTGGGATGTCAAATCTAATTCAACAATGGGAATAAAATTTGGGGACCTTTATTTTTCTCATGCTTTCATTATTGACAAATGTCACACCACACTTCGAAAATGAAAACCATTTGGTGTATTCCTCCTAACAAGTTTTTCCAACATTTTTTTTTGTTGATATCAGGGCTTTACCATCAAACACACATTAAATATAACTTGTAAATGGTGATTCATTTTATTTTTGGAGCCAATTTATCATGTGTCAGCATTGACAGTTAATCCTATTATTGAAAAAAAATCAATTTTTGGCTGATTTCTCATGTGATGTTGCCAATTTCTCATGAACATCTAGTTCTCTAGATTACAATGATTCTATGGCCCCCAAGATCTCCTTTTTTGTGACATTGTCAATTAAAATTTCCTAGATGTCATATTTTAATAGAGATCACTGCTTATAGTCACTGTAATGCATGCCCAAGGATCTATGGGTGATCAAGGAACGCCCACATCTACCACTTTGCCTTTGGTATCACCAGAAACTTCAGCTCCCAAGATTATCACAACATCTTCAAATCTTTTATGGTGCAATTGGATAGTCTAGAGAACATTTTTTATGGCCCTAATTACTTGGCATGGGTTGCCGAGTTTCAATGTCTTCAGATCCATGATAAACAGTCATTGAGAACTAATGATCCACCCCTTACACAAGATTTATCGTACTCGGTCAACTCATGAAAAATCTATCATTTATTGGTTTCTTAAGACAATCATACCTTCTATTCATGACCTTCTGGCACTACAAACTCTATCCAAATATATTGGGGATAATTGGGAACATACGAATGGAAATAAGACAAATGCTTCTCATGTCGTGGAAGTCCAAGAGGAGCTCTTCGAGTTGAAGCAAGGTCAGCAATGGCTTCAAGGACTTCTTACCCGTCTCTTTATCTCTCAGCCTTTTGTCACTGATTTGACTACTCATTTCCAATATTTCAAGGAGCTTGATGTCTCTATATTCGTATCTACACTCGACCCTACTATTGGTAAATGAATAAGCGATGCCACCTAAAGTGATCACACACTTCCTACACTCGTGTACATTGTTTTTGGCAAGTCCTTTGGGTTTCCATTGGCACCACTCATGCAACTCCATCTTCAACTCCCGACTTCTTCGGTACTTAATATTTTTGGCCTCCAGAGGTTGTGGAGGTGTCATGATGTGGATTTCAGATATGTTTGCATTGCTGCTCACAGTTGCAGTGAACACAAAACACTTCCAACATGTGGGCATTCTAGCAAGACAAGCCATTCCTCCGAAAAATTTAGCCTATTGCTAAAATTTAAGGATGATCCACCATCTACATTTGGCCCTCCTCATGCTACCACTCATGCCTACCCAAGTATCACAACATTCCTTGCCTCTCATTCCACACATTGGATTATTGATTAGGGAGCCTCAACCCATATTTCAAGTAGTATCACTCTTTTCTCCCATCTTTCTTGACTCCCTAACCCATCATTTTGTCTCGATTGTGGACGGTCAAGTTTGCTCTCTCGTTGACAAAGGCTCTGCCACTTAGAGTCCTTTCTTACCTTCAGCCGATTTTCTTGATGCTTCCAAATTTATAGTTAACCTTATTTCCATCAGTGTTATTACTCGCACCCTATGTTGCTTTGTTACCTTATTCCTTTATCATTGCATCTTTTTGGAGTTGATGATATTGTTCTAGGGCATGAAAATGGCCACGATATCTATGAGCTAATTTAGATCATCTTCCCACTGAGTTGGATGGATTGACAACTCAGGTAGATTCCTCTCTTCTTTGGCATCACCGACATGGTCATTGATATTGTGCCATTAATACATTCATTTTTAGCATTATTAACTAGTTTTTCTTTCATAATTATTGTTAATATGATGCAACTTATTTTTATAAATATTTTTCTTTCATCATGTCATTTCACTCATATGTTCATTTTTGCATTCCTTTAGGGTTAATTTAGTGCATCAATTGTGTTTTGACCTAAGGTAAAAATTGTGAATTAACCAGAGTTTTCTTGAGTTTGAATATTTGCTGGCCTTGATTGAAGAAGAAAATGAATAAAGATGATAAGAAGAGTAAGAACTTGGTTTAAATTTCTACGTTGGACTAAGTTTTTAAGAGCACATGCCATTTTCATTTTATTCTTATTTATTATTTTCAAGTGACATAAGAAGAGAGAGAACTTGATTTGGAGCAAAATGGCTAGAATTTTATGCAAAAATGATTTATGGGTATAAATATATGATTCTTTAAAATTTAGGGAATTTGTTAGATTTTTTCAAGATTTGTGGATTTTATTTAGATTTTTAAGGGGCACTTTCAGAAAACAAGGTTGTCTACTGATGTGGGAGGTTGCAATGAAGCAACGTGCCAACTAGTGGGACTTGTTGTAACAAGGTCTACCACATGACACCTAACATTGTGCTAGACAGTGCTTACGTAACACCGAGGTCTCCCACATGGATCGCAGTTAGAGATCCAATTGGTGCCATGCATTAGAATATTCATTATCATAACATTATGTTATTCATTGTCTTGAATTTTTGAAATGCCAAATTTAAACTCTATTATATAGCTTATATCTTTTATAACAAACTCAGTGCATGATTAAACCCACGTGTTTCCCTACAAGCATGAGGCAACAATCTATGGCTTCAAATGAAGGTGGCGGAAGAAGCCCATTGGATCTCGTGGACCCTTGTCCACCATTCCATTGTTTGAAAATTGAGATGTTTATTTGAACATGATTGGATGATATGCACACCCTTTTTCTTGATGAACCATCACTTGACATGTGGTGCAATCTTGATGCCCCCCTTTGAAGTAGAGGAGATTGGATGGCCACAAATATTTACAACCTTAATGAAAATCAAAATCCTTATTTATATTTATACTTATTTTTCCAATGATCTAAATGCATCTAATTCCTTGAGTCGACTCCTCTTATTCTAAGGGCAGATGATCCCATCTTGGCCGCTAAATCACATTCAAGGATTTATGTTATATTTAGGCTATGAAATTTTAGAGATCTCATGTTTTGGGATTCGTAAGTCATGGTCAAAACACAATCATTAATTTATAAGATATCTCTAGTGTCTTAGGTTTAAGGATCGCGTACACAACCATGACATGTAATGACTTGATTGACAATTATGTAAAGTACCATTTAGGGATTCATTTAGATAAATTTGGTAAACTCTTTATCCAAAGAGCATCCACTATATACTCTTATTATCTCCACACTAAAGGCAAAAAAATCATCCACACTCATCATATGAGTTAGGAAAGATAGTGTTATTTGTTTTAGATAATTTAATATCTTTTTTTTGTGATGTGAAGTGTTGGTGCATAATCACTCACTTGATCTTTACAAACTCTCACCTAGTGCTCCTAAGGGTATATTCATTGGCCATTCTCACTTGGTCTTGACTGTCTTATATTTGGAAATCATGCAACATTGTGCAGTTATCATTTATCACATACTATTGCTCGATGATGTCCCTAGATGCCAGATATTTGAAAAATATCAGATCTTGATAATAGTGTGGATTACCGATGATGGTTGGCGGATGATGTTGGAAATTTTGATAGAAGATGTCTTAATGGACGAGGGATATTGTTATACAATAGAAAAATTTGACAATGGATATCATCTGAAATTCCAAAAAAAGGATTTGAAAATTAGGAAAATCCCAAAAAACCTATACATTTTTTAAAATCCTATAATTAGGGAAACAAATCTTTAAAGAACCTTTGATTAAACATTTTAATAGATAATTTCTTGAAAATTTTATTAAATTTCATCCTCATTGAATCCTAATAAGATGGTATAGTTTTAAAAATCCTATTATTTGGGAAATAATATTTAATTAACCCTTTATTAACCATTAAATTGGCTAATTTTTTGAAAATTTGTAAAATTGTATCCTCATTGAATCCTAGTAAGATTAAAAGTTTCAAAATGCTATAATTTGGGGGTGGGGGGATCTTAAGTCATCAAATCATCTAATTTTTTGAAAATTTTCTAAAATTTTATCCTCATTGAATCATACTAACATAAAAAAAATGAAAATCCAATGGGAAATAATCTTTAACTGACCTCTAATTGACCATTTAATAGTGAAATTATTTAAAAATTATCTAAAATTTCATCCTAATTGAACCCTCCTAAGATTAAAAACTATATAAAATCGTGTAATTTGGGTAGTAATATTTAATTAGCCTTTGATTAAATATTGAATTACTTAGTTATTTGAAAATTTTCTAAAATTTCATCATCATTGAATCTTGCTAAGATCAAAATGTTTATAAAACCCTATAATTTGGGTAATAATCTTTAATTAACGATTTAATGGGGCAATATGTATGAAGATTTCCAAAATTGTATGCCTATTGAATCTTTGTAAGATTCAAAAGCTTTTAAAACCCTATAATTTGGCCAATAATATTTAATAATCCTCTAATTAATCATTTAATATGGAAGTTTTTTGAAAATTTTATGAAATTTCATTCTCATTGAATCCTACCAAGATTAAAGTTTTTGAAAATATACTAAAAATAGTAATTACTATCTATCTTTTATGTCTCCATACCAATGGCCACAATATCAACTATACTCATCATATGACTTAGATGATCTAGTGCTACTCTTTTCGAATAAATTTGATATCCTTCTCGAATATCCTCGAATAGGAATGCTTAGAATATATTTTTAAAGATTAGTGATCGTTACAATATGATCTCATCATAATTCACTTAGTCATTACATATGCTAATATACTATTTTAAAATATACAATAATGACAATGAATAAATTTCATTTTAATAAATATAGATGAGATACATGGAAGAGTAATTTTTTTATAGGCCATAGGATCTATAACTTGGGTATTGAGTTTTCTTATCAGCATGGGAAAATGATTCTTAACCAACTAAATCTATGTTGACCTTTTAGATCAGATTGGACTACATCAGTGTAAACCATCGACCTCATCGATTGACTCACAACATGATTTTTGGGAAACTAATTTTCCATTGCTTTACGATACTCATCATTTTCCACGGATAATAGGGAAATTCATTCATCTTACAGCCACTCACCCTGACATCGTGTGTATTATACTATGACTCCTCGACTAGGTTTTGCATGAGCCTCAAAAAGTGCATCGGCAAGGAGCTCTATGTGTGTTATCATAGCTCAAGCGAGCTTTAGGATGCACAATTTTTTAAACATGACATGAGCATCTCTGAGTTGAAGCCTATGTAGATGCTAGTTGTGCAAGTGATAAGTGTGACCAAAATCCACTTTGGTTGTGAGATGATATGGATTTAGTCCCTTTCTCGAAGAGTTGAATCTTCTTATGTCCATCCCCATGCCCATGCATTGTGACAACCCAAATAGCAATATTGGTTATGAATAATCTAATGTTTCACAAATGCACTAAACATATTGAGGAGGACTATCATTACATACAAGACAAGGGGCTTAAAGGACTGTCTAAAACTTCACATGTTGCTTCATCAGATCAGCTTGCAAACATTACTAAAGGATCGACACTTTTTCGCATGATACTCTCTGCACCAAGCTAGGCATGCTAGACATCTATGTTCTAGCTTCAAGGGGAGTGCGAGGGTACTTCCTATTAGTCAATTTAGGCCCATAACGATATTCTCCT
>CM044103.1:4664192-4680935 GCA_024174645.1 Lemna minuta | reverse complement strand
TGCAGTCATACGGCCCTTCATTGCTTTTTGCTAGGCCACACTTGTTGTGATGGTGAGCACCACACAAGAATGGGTGGCTCCCACCCTGCCTACTGGCTCATTTGTAGTGCGGCCACATGACACTACTACCACATCTCTAAGGGATATTATGTAGCCTAAAAGCCAAATCGCACTTCCATGTCTCGTGTATATTCATTAAAATAAATTTATTCATTATTTTTATTTTGTGGTGTTTGTTATAAATTCCATGAGCATATGCAATGATTAAGTAAATTATGATGAGATAATCATATAAAAATAACTTGTCTTTAAATATACATTTTAAAGATTCTTATTCGAGGAATATTTGAGAAAGACATCAAAATATCAAAAAAGAATAGTCTTGTTTGATTTATCTTTTAATGACAAGTATAGTCGATGTTATAGCCACTAGAGTGGAGACAACAATAAAAGATAGTTGGTGCTCCTTGGAGAAAGAGTTTACTAAATAGATCCATATAAATATATGAATAATAATATATTTAATTGAGAATAATGTTGATTCACATCATAATTATGTATGGGGTTTTTTGACTCGAGACACTAAGGACATCATATAGATTGGATGACCTTATTTTGACAATAACTTACGAATTCATACCCACAAGTTCTCATAAATGGTATGTATTGGATATAATATAAAGTCTTTTAAGGTGATTGTGTGGTCAACAAAGAATCTTCTACCCTTAACACCAGAGAAGATTGACTCATAGAATGAGATGAGATTAAATCCTTGGCCAAGGTAGTGAAAATATCAAAGAAGGTGTTCTTGATGATTTCCCTCATGCATCAGTACTAAATTGAGTAATTAACTAGGGTTTTATAGTTAATCGCACCCTAAGTCATTCATGAGTCTCCTGCGAATGAAGGATTATACATACAAAAGAATCAATGATGACAAAGTTCCATAGGATAATTCTTTTATACTCTCTATCTCCTAGAGACATGGTGTAGCGTGCAACCCAATGGGACGACAACTTAGCCTATCTATTGAGTTAAATCGATCCGTGATTAATTATTTATATGTTAGAATAGATAATTAATAAGTTTGGCAAATAAACATTAGTGGGTCTACGAAGTTATTAACTATCAAGATATATGGACCTAGAGGGACACACGCATATAGTTTACAAATATTAGTAGATATAGATATAATTTTGAGGTTTCTTATGAAAAGTTCACATACCCAGTGTCTATAAATAAGAGGAGAACGACCACACCTAAGAGTGACCATACGAATCTTGTCAGAAGCTCTTGCCTTAATTCTCTTTCTCTCTTGATGAATAGCATTGAAGAGGAGATATAACCATCCAATAATCATGTAGATACCATTAGAGGCTAGACAATTGAACAACTTCAAGGAATCTTTCAGTTTACCGATTCATACCTCCTTGATATTTTGAATGTCTGATTCAATGTCTTCCACTACCTTCGGTGTTTTGGTACAAATTTGAAGAGCCTATCAAGCCTCAAATCCCATCAATTATGTCATAGAATAATGAAAGCCAAATACTACTTTATGTCAAGAATTTACTTGAAGATCAACATAGGGAAATCTGACATGGTTTTTCCTTGAGCATGAAATACTCTTAAATAATCTTTGAAACATAATATGATTAGTTGAAAATGTTATTTTCAAATTTAAGTTCAAAAAATAGTTCATGTCTCTTAATTTTTTGCCTAGTATAAAACAAATAATTATTCTAAACATCATTTTAGGCAATTCAAAATTTTGTAGAGATGAAGTCTAAACTTGTGTAATTTTTTAAAGTTGAAGGCATAGATTCCTTGAGAGGCATTGTTTCATTCATATCATGAGTAGACTCTTGTTTCCTTGAAAATTCATGTATATTTTTTTAAAAATTAATTTCTTGGCCAGTTACTCAAAATAGAGCCTTTCAACAACTAACACAAACCTATATTATCTTATGAAGTTTCACATTATCCCAATATATTCTCTGTCATGATGTAAATGAACTCTTGTTTAATTTTTCACCTACATGAAAACTAGCTGGTATGTTGAAAGACCAAATTTGTGAGGTCATTGAATACACACAAATTTGTGTCAAAATTAATACCAAACTCACCAATTTTATGAAATTATCATGAATTAAGAAGTATAATGGTGAATAAGCGTCGAATTCATGGAGAAATAAGAGAATTTTGAGATATATTTTGAAATTTCGATCAAATCGACAATGAAATGTGGTGAGAATTTAAGAAATTTGATATATTTGGAAAGGGAACTCAAAGACGAATCCACAAAATCAAAAATCACTCGATTTGGATCAAGATTCAAAAAGAAATCAAATAGCGAATTAGATAGAAAAATTAAACCTAAAATTAATCTAATCTACAATTCTAAATTACAATTTAACAATACATGATGAAAGATTATGAGGAAAATACATAATCTGACTAGAGATAACGATCGAAATGATCCAATTAATCACTAGATTCAAGGCTTTTCATTCTGCAATTTCAAAGACAATCATCAACGTTCAAGAGGCAAATTCTCCCTATTTTATCGACAAAATCTCACTTCCAACCACTCTTTTGACGCAGAAATGAGTCTGTAAGAAATTTCAAGCAAGAGATTTAAGGATGGTGGTGTCTAAATAGTTCGATTATTCAAAAACATCCAATAATACATTACAATGTCGAAGAACATCTCAATTTATAACAAATTTGGGTGTAACCGTCGGATGGAGCGTTTAATCTTTGATCAACGGCTCTGATGAAACGTAGAGATGCGAATTGTCATGGTTAAGTCATAACTGTTGGATCAGAGATGGACCGCTGAGATTATGTCACGTCACGTGCGAAGAATAAACACATGAACCGCCATCCGTCCGATCTTGATCTAACGCTTCGAATGCATTTTCGACGGTTTTAATCTCAGCTGTTATAACCCCTCAGATCGATGGCTGAGATTAAATCATTTTAAAAATGATTTGTCAATGAAAACGATTGCGCCGCGTACCTCCTGCCATAAGTGAAGATCAACGATTCATATTCAACGCATGCATCAAGCGCTCCTCGTGCTGCCACATCACCTGTGCACTTAAAACACGAAACAAAGTTCCACATGGCAAAAATAAAAACAAAAACACGTGTATATAAGGCACGCGTAATTATGGAGTTAGAAAAAATCATTAACAAGGTTTTTTCTCCTTAATTACACACACACGCACACACGTGTGCACACACACATGTGTGCACACACGCACATGCGCACACACGCTCACTCGCACATGCGTACACGTGTGTGACACGTGGCAGTCTCGTATGTCACCACGTGACATGCTTTTTTTGCTCGTGCCACATCATATGCCACGTTAGAGTGGGAAAATAAAATTCTTATTTTAATGAATTTAAATAAAATAAATTTATTTTAAATTTTGAAAAAATATTAAAAAATCCCTAAAAATTATAAAATTCATAACTTTCAAAATATAACTCCAAAGTAATCCAAATTTGTTTCATTAAATCAGAAATTAAATTATCTATCATTCTAAAAATTCAAATTATTTAAATAACCAGAGAATAAATTTTTATTTCAAAAATACACTCACATCTCTTAACAATTAAAACTTAGAAAATAAATGAGTATATAAAAAGTATTTTCTCTTACTATTTAGCACTAAAACCCAATTCTAATCTCAATTATAGATGGGAATAATCTACTTTAAAAATGCATAATTATCTCTAAAATAGTGCATTTTGAGATTATAACTTAAATTTGCATGAAATGACAGATATGCGCTCAAAGTATGATAACATGCATAAAAATAGAATGTTTTATACCTTAATTTGCATTAATAATCATGTAATTGCATGTTAAGATTATATGTTATCATATGTCCAAACGTCCTTAAAGGATAATTAGGGTTGTGCGATCATGATCGATCAAGATCGATCATCAAACGATCGACACCTCGATCGATCAAAGGGGTCTGTGCGCCGATCGTTGCCTGATCGCCGATCGATCGAGGTCGACAATCAGTAAGAGAGAGAGAGGGGGGGAGAGAGAGAGAGAGAGAGGGAGAGAGAGAGAGAGAGAGAGAGGGGAGAGAGAGAGAGGCGAGAGAGAGAGGTGAGAGAGAGAGAGGCGAGAGAGAGAGAGAGAGAGAGAGATGGGCAAATTAGTTAACTTCCAGATAACACGAAAATCATTTCGTAAATGAGTGTCAAATTTAATTTAATTTCAATCGAATGCGTGGTTTTGGCGAATTTAATTTATGCGAATTAAAGCTCGATCATGGCGATTTCATCGATCGATCACAAAATAAAGTTTTCGCTGATCGCCGATCGGTCGATCGATCGATGAGCGACAATCAGATCGGCGACTTGATCATGATCGTGCAACCCTGAGGATAATCACCACATTCAACTGGAAAAAATTAAGATTCTTTTACAAATTGCTAGTGTTGAAGATCTTTTCAATAAACAAGTATGAAGTATGTATCCAACTAATCTTAAGTATCCACCAAGAGTCTAGGGATGAGATTAGACAACCTTCTTAAATGAGATAACAAAAGTTCACAATAGAGGTCCAAAATAGATAGGACAAAAGGATGAAAGAGAAAAAGTTCACCAAAGAGACTAATTAACAAGAAGAGCCACACTTAGTGTGACCTCTTCACAAAGCTTCTTCCAAAGATGCTATGTTGCCCCCTTTCTCTTCTCCTACTATCCAAGTATCTTGAACTTCCTTCACAAGGGTTTCACTCCCTTAGGATGCTCTTAGGTTGCTTCCTTAAGGTTACAAAAATCTTGGGATGAGCTCCTCCTTTTAAAGAGCTCCTTAGAAGCTTCTAGAGACTCTCTCTCTCTCTAGAAGATGCCTATACCTTACTAGAACATCTAGAAAGATCCACAAGCTTCTAGTGTAATCTAGAAGACGCCAAAAGCTTCTAGAAGAAGCATAGAAGCCTAAAAAACTCTATAAAATTCTAGAACATTCTGGAAACTTCTAGAATAGAGAGTTGACCAAGTAAACACTCACAAAAAGTTTATAAAGTATATCACCACATTAATAAAACTTCTCTGTGTGAGATCATACATCATAAATGTTGTTGTGCTTATTTGAATATGAGCATGTGATTATTCACAAAATATATCTAACCCAAGTTTTTAAAAATAAAATAAAAACGTAGACGTTTGAATTGGTATTTATAACATGCAAATTATACATGACAATACATGATTATTGATGCACATTTAAACATGAAAGCTTTCATTCCTATACATGTTATCATATTTATGAGTATTTATCTATCATTCTATGAAAAAGTCATTATGATCTCAAAATACTTCAAATTAGGGTTAATTATGATGAATTATAGAAAAATAATTTTATAACCTATCTTTACTTGAGATTATAAATGGTTTTTAAAGTTAAATAATGAGAATAATCATTTTTATAAACATTTACTTAATTTTCTAAAGTTAAAATCATAGAGAAGTAAATGTATTTTTGAAATAGAAATTAAATCTCTCATTATTTATTAATTTTGACTTTTTAGATTGATAGCTAATTAAATTTTGGATCAAATGAAAGAAATTTGGATTAATTTGGAGTTATATTTTAAAATTTATGAATTTTCTAATTTTTAGGAATTTTTCCAGAATTTTTCTAATTTTTCTGAATTTTTGTATGAATTTCTAATGATTTCCCGGAATTAAAAATCAAATTTTCTAATTTAAAATTGATTTTTCAGAATATTTAAAGTGCGCAGGTGACATGGCGCAATCAGAGCCGTCCGATCGATCGCGATCCACGATCGCGATAAGGAGGCGATGTGGCGATGTGTGGGACGTCCGATCGCGCGTGCGATATCAGCCGTCGATCTTCACTTAAAATCGATGGATGCATGGGTTAATCAGGGTTCACCGAATTGCGTCTAATCTACACCGTTGATCTCAAAGAGTTATAATGGTCGAGATTAAACGCACGGAAAACGCATCAGGAGCGTCGGATCACGATCGAACGGCAACAGTTTCGATGTGTTTTATAACGCGCATCGACGTGGCTTCATCTCGAGCGTCTATCCGCGATCGAACGACCGCGACTTAACGGTAACGGTTTGCAATGGATCGTTTCATTAGAGCCGTTAAGCAATTTGATCGGACGGTTGATAACATACTATATTTACATCATTAAACATGATTTTTGATGCATATTTAAGTATAAATGATTTCATTTCCATGCATGTTATCATACTTATATGTAATTTTCTATTATTCTCTTAAAAAGTCATTATAATCTCAAAATACTTTAATTTAGGGTTAATTTTGATAAATTAGAGTTTAATAATTTGATAACCCATATTTTTCTTGAGATTATAACTGTTTTTAAAGTTAAAATAATAAGAGAAACAATTTTTATAAACATTCATCTTATTTTCTAAAGTTTAAAATCTTAATAAATGAATGTATTTTTGAAATAATAATTTTAACTCTTATTATTTATTAAATCTGACTTTTTTGAATAATAGATAATTAAATTTTGGATCAAATGAAAGAAATTTGGATTAATTTGGAGTTATATATTAAAAGATATGATTTTTATAATTTAGGGAATTTTTTTCGGATTTTTTAAACTATTTTTCTTATTTTATTTTCGATTTTTAACCTGTTTTTAATAAATAAAAAAATAAAAAATGGGCGCGGAGCCCGCGTGGATGCGACGTGGCACTCGGAGCCACGTGGCAGCACCACGCGGACCCGCGCAGAGCGCCTACGTGGCGCGTTTATATTTTATATAATTTATTTAATATATATATATATATATATATAAAGAGGTCTTCAGCCTTCGCTATAGGGAAGGGTTATTAACCTTACGAATCGTCGGGTATTATAAACTCGATGATTCCCTTTTGTTTTTGCCGTGTGGGACTAAATCCCATGCTTTACTTACCATGCAGGTGACGTGGCGTAACGATGGGCGTTGGATCTCGTGGACGGATGATCGACAGGCGTCAATCGCGTGGAGCGCGGACCACAGAAGATCAATCAGACACGTGCGCCTTTAAGGCAAGTTATAACGGTCCGATTCGCCGCAACGTGTCAACATCGCACGCGTCAATCGCATGGAACACGGATCATCAAAACGCATCAACGCACGTGCTTAATTGAAAGGATTATAACGGCCGAGATTTAATCGTGCGGGACGCATCTCGACCGTCAGATCAAGATCGAAGGGGCGAAATTGAAGGCGTTTTATAACGTTTTCTAACGATCACATCTGGACCATCCATCGTGATCGGACGGCTACGATATTTTCAAAACGGTCCACGATGGACCGTTCCATCGTAACCGTCGATCGAAACGATCGAACGGTTACGAAATTTCGCCCTATAAAACGATGTGTTCTTCACGTTTGTAAGCATCCGAGTTTGAGATTTAATCTAATTGACTGTCAAGACACCTCTCTCTCTCGTTTCTCTTGAGTTCTTCCTCTTCCTCTTTCATTTCCCCGTCCACGGAGGGGTAGAAGTCGAGATTTGGTGGAAAATTGAGGGAGAAATCGACGCTTGAAGCTCACGTTCGCGTTCTTCACGTTTTTGGTGATTAATCGGCTTAATCACCTCATTTCGATCGCTAATTGGGTTTAGTGGAAGCGGTTTTACCTTAATTATCTCCCTATCATGTTTAATTTGTGTTTAGATTAGGATTTAGATGTTAATTTTATCAAAATTTAGCTAAAATCGCGATTTCTTCGGTCCGAAATTTCTCTCTACTTTGAAATTTGATTTCTCCGCGAAATCAACTCCAAATTGGACGATTTTTGATTCCATGGAATCGATTTGAAGTCTAATTTCTTAAAATACCATTTTCCCCAATTTCTTCCATCGATTTCCCGTCCGATTTGATCGAATTTGAAGAATACGTCAAGAAATTCCTTAATTCCCTGTGGATTCGACCCATATTTACCATTATACCCCTCAATTCGTTTGAATTTCCTAAAATTGGTAAGTTTGGAATAATTTTTGACGCGATACCGCTTGAAATCGACGACCTCGCGGTTTCGTCTCGTCAACGGTTACACCCAAAATCCTTATAAATTGAGATGTTCTGCCGATTTGTAAAGCATTTGACACCAATTCAATCTAATTGAACTGTCTAGACACCAAATCTCTTAAATCTCTTGATCGAAATCACTTCTAGACTCAATTCTGCGTCCACGGAGTGCTTAAGATCAAGATTTAGGCGAAAGACGAGGAAGAAATCGACGCTTGAACTCCACGATCGTGATTTTCAGATTTTTTATGAAAAGCCTTGATTCCGACGATTAATTGGGTTAATCCAATCGCAATTGTAAGTTAGTGGAAGTGGTTTTTACTAATCTTTTGTCTATTGTTGTTTAATTTTCATTTAGATTAGGCATTTAGTTTAATTTAGTTTAAATTTTTGTTAAATTCGCGATTCTGATTTTCGAAAATTACCCCTCACTTCGATCTTCAATTTCTACGCGAAATCATAGTCAAATTCAATGATTTTTTATTCCGTGGAATCGTCTTGAAGTTCTCTTTCATAAAATACCATTTCCTCAATTTTTATCATGGATTCATCATCCAATTTGATCAAATTTGAAGAGATCATCAGAAATTTCCCTTATTCCCTATGGATTCGACCCTTATTTACCATTATACCCCTCAATTCGAAATTTTTCATAAAATTGGTAAATTTAGTTTAATTGTTGACATGAATCGATGTGCAATTAACGACCGCGTCGATTTGTTCCGTCAGGTATCATGTCAAATCAAGAACCAAAAAGTTGAGGGAATTAAAGAGTTTTGATGATCACTGATAAAAGCATAAAAAGCATTTATAAACACCTAAGAATTCCTTTATTTAGCTCAAGTAACTCTTGAACATATCATCATATTCGCTATTTTATGAGTACATCAAGAAGAACTTTGGTATATGAATCTTTTTGTCTTCTTAATTTTAGGAACCTACAAGCAAGAGAAGGGAAGCAAGATCATTTGAAAGAGGTGTTTAGAAGACTAATGGGCTGTCCAAGGCATTTCTATTGGAGCCCAGTCAAAGAAGAATCAATTTCCCTCTCTTTGGAGGGGTTCAAAAGAAGGATCGTATCCATCGGGGGAGCTCTCACTTTTTCTAGGGTTTTTTTCTGTCTTTCAAACTTATGCTCTCCGGCGATCTTCATCAAGGGGAGAATGTAATGGAAATGTTCACTGTGGTTAAGTTTATTCCTTGTTCTTCTGGCATCATCCCTCTCTGAAATCTTTTTCCCTCTACAACTCATTTTTGATCGTTCTCTGTGTTGTTTCCAGATTTCTTTCTTGATTTCTAACCTCTCGCATTTTGCTCCCTCAGTATTCTTGTATTATTCTGGAATTTTCTCCCTCCCTGATTTCCATCTCTACATCTTCTATTCTATTCTCGCAGTTGTAATCTGGTTCCTCTCTCGAACTCCCTCTCATTTTCTTCTCTTCATTCTCCTCAGTTCTCTCCTTACCTCCCTACTGTATTTCTCTTTCCTTGTCGCACCATTTCTCGCTCAGCACCTCCCACTCTCTCTAACGTTTTCTTTTAGCTTCTCTCTTCCTCCTCATCTCGTCTTCTGATCTCACCCTCTCTAAAACCCTCTCCCTCTCTAAAAGTTCTTCCTTCACTGCTCCCTCTATTCCGACTCCTCTCTTACTCGTTCTAAAGTGTTCTACATTATTCTCCATCACCATTGATTGTGCTTGATAACATGCTATTTATGCATGTAATTACATGGTTATTAATGCAAATTAATGCATTAATCATCACAATTCTATGCATGTTATCATCTTTTAAGCATATTTCTATCATTTTGTGTAAATTCATGTTATGATCTAAAAATACACTAATTATGGATTATTATGCATAATTAAACATTGTAATCTTTAATTCTAATTATATTTATGATCATAATCATGTTTTAAAGTTAAAAATATGAGAGAAAAGACATTTACTAACATTTATGTATTTATATGAATTTATTTTATATAATACATAAAAGTATAAAATTCATATAAATTAATTCTCTTACTATTTTAATAATTTGACTTTTTATAATGATAGATTATTCAATTCTGAATCCAACAAAACAAATTTGAACTAATTTGGAGTTATATTTTGAAAGTTATGATTTTTACAAATTTATAGAATTTTTCTAGAATTTTTCTGAATTTAATTAGATTTTTTTAATTCGATTTTTATATTTAAATTAATTTAAAAAAATGGGAACAAAGGGGAACTTACCAGCGCGTGTACACGTGGCAGTGCCACGTGGACGCTAACCCGCCCACGTGGCGGCGGTGACGTGGCGCTGACGAGTGCGGCCTATTTATATATACTTATATCTTAAAATAAAGTTAATAGCTCTCCCGCTTATCGGGAGGATTATTAAATCCCTAAATCAGCATGTATTATATACTTGAAAGCTTCCTCGATTTATCCAGTGTGGGACTAAATTCGACGTTTTATTTTTTATTTCAGCAACGTGGCGAGCTGTGGAGCGTCGGATCAGAATCGCGATCATCGGGCGGCGTTGATGCGATGTCCACGCGATCAAGAAATCCAGCACGTGCGTTTTAAATCACTTAAGTGAGTTAATCTGGACCGCTCATCAAGAGAGTTATAACGGTCCAGATTGATTCATCAAAAGGATCTCCGAGTTAATCGTGATCGCACGATTAAAATCTAACGATCATCACAAAGCGACGATTCATCTTGATCAAGGCGCGATCGCGATCGTCCATCGCGATATTCTCTTCATCCAACGGTCCAAATCATTTTCGTTTTTCTTTAAATACGGTTCTTCGCGACGAAGAAACCGTTCGCGATTAATCTTCAATTACTCCTTGTTTACTCAATGAAATCGTGCGCCGTTTGTTCGAGAGCATTAGTAACTCATTTGCGCTTCCATTGAATGCTTAAGATCAAATTTTGATCGAGAGAGAAGGAAGAATTTACATCTTGAACTCCATCTTCGTCTTCGAAAATTTCGAAATGAATAGCCTTGCATCCGGCGATTAATTGGATCATTTCGACGGCTACTTTGGGTTAGGTTGCGTAAATTCTTCATTATCTTTCGTCATTTAGCATTAATTTTAGTTTTAGAATCATAGATTTAGTTTAATTTAGATTTAATTTCAGTTTTAAATCGTTTTTCGAAACGAATTTTTATCCTCTCTTCCAATTTCGATTTCTCTTCGAATTCTCCACCAAATCACCTGATTTTTGATTCCGTGGATTCGATTTTGAGTTATCTTTCTTAAAATATCAAATTGCCCAATTTCTAACCTCGATTCATCGTTTGATTTGACCAAATTTTGAAGGTATCTCTCAAATTTCCCTAATTCTCCGTGGATTCGACCCTTAATTACCATTATACTAATTAATTACTTTGATTAATCTTAAATTGGTAATATTAGGACTTTATTTTGACACTAAATTGTGTGCAATCAACGACCATACGATTTAGACACTAAATATGTATAAATAGCATGTTATCACACCCCCCCCCAACTTGAATAATTGCTAGTCTCTTAGCAATTCACTAGGTAATCTCCCTTGAAAGTCTTATCATCTTTTCATCTTGCAACTAAAGAAGTGAAGTGTATCAATGTGTGATCAACTTTTCATCATAGTGTGGACCATGGTGATCTAGATTCCATAACTAGGTTGACTTCCTTAGAGCATAGTAGGGTAGTGCTCATCGGCTAATAGTCGAGTCAAAATACTCAAGTGTAATAAAGGTGAGCATATCTAAGGTTTGATGCTATTGAAATGAAAAGAATCTCACACTCTCATGAGCAGATGTAATCCTCACCTCTCTGATGCTCACATCACTCTTTCACTCATTTTGGAGGCTACTTGGTGCATTAGAATTCCCCTCAACTCTTCTTTCTCCCTTAAAGAGTGCATTGCAAAAGGTTTCCTACTTTAGGATGCATCGTTATAAGGTAGCTGAAAGAGTTAAAGAGACACTATATCTAAAGGAATAACTTGGTTAAAAGCAAAAATCAGCATATAACAAATTGGATAATATATACAAATAAGGTACCACTGATGGCTAATTATTCTCCCAAATGAGGTGGATGATGATGGTAGAAGAGGATAGATAGATTTTTGGTAGAGATGGTGTGGAGTGGTGAAATGGATATACACATATAGGAATAGAATGGTATTGGTAAGTAGAGAAAAATTTTCTCATATTTTTCTTTCTTCTTACTTCCTTTATTCTTCTCTTCTTGTTTCTCCTCCTTTTGTTTCCTTCTTTCTTTTGTCTTCTTCTTTTTCATATTTTCTTCTCTTCTCTTCTTTTTGTATATTGTAACTTAGAGAAGAAGAAGATATCTTTGAAGACTTTGCTTTAAGAACAAGGATATCGAGGCTATTTTGATGTTTGAAGAGAGTATTCAAAATTTTGAATATAATATGAAGGAATATTTGCTTGTAGGGGAAATTGGAAAAAGGCTTGTGTATATGGTGGAAAAGAAAATGTATGGATATGGTTCTCACTTGGGAGTGTAATTATAATCAGTGAGGGTGAAATTTGGGTGTCTAATTGACTGATATGGAAAAGGTATAACTAAATGCCTAAAGGATAAAAATAGGTGCATAAAAAATTATGGCACATTGCACTCTTCTAAGAGAAAGATCGGAAGTAAGAAATTCCCACACCAAATAGGTTCGGCTGATGTAAGGTAGGGGATAGGATTTGGCTTGGACTTCACTCAAAATCTCTCCTTTTCAATCCAATAGCACTTCAACCTGTGATTACTCATTTCCTCGGTGCCTGCTAGATACCCAACCCCAAAGAAGTCAACCACTAAAAAGAATCCATAGGTTCTCTAGATCACTTGGCTTATTACTCAAAATGTAATCACATGGGCTATGAGGCCCTCACTTCTACATCTCTAGGAATAGGATCCCTAAATGTTAAGACTTCTAAGGTGTTAAAAGTGGTAAAAATTTGAAAAATAGGAGTTTTAAAATAGTAAAAAGTTTAAAAATTTTGAAAATTTTGAAAAGATTTAAAAATTTCTAAGTTTGAGTTTTTCTAAGCCCTCACCCCCCAACTTAAATCTTTCATTGTCCTCAATGAAATAAACATTTCCATAAAACATGGCAAGCATATCATTCATTACATGAAAAAGATTATAAATTGGGAATGAGAAGTAAAAATATTTAAAAAGGTTTAGAAAAACTCATTAGTGCGTATTGAACGCATGTTGCTGGAATTTGTCCAAATTCGCTTCTTTGTTGGATTTCCTTATGTACATTGATGTAAACTACAAAACAAAACTAAATAAAACAGTAAGATAATCTTGGGGTGCCTCCCAAGAGCGCTAAGTTTAACGTCTTCAGCCAGACGAAAGATTTTAATGAAATTATGACGACGAACCTTGATTCTTCGGGTTAATAGTGGTCTGCGATGGTAATCGGTCAGAAAACGAAACTTGCTTACCCTTCTTATTATCAGTCGAGGTCGGGATGTGTGTCGTGACGAAATCCTGTATCTCGTCTACGCGCGAGTTCATCCTATTCATTTGTTCCATCAACCAGAGAGTGCATCCGAATCGGATCTGTAGATGGCTCGCCGGTCGTGGAACTTGGTTATACGACTGTGGTGGAATATATGTCGACTGTCTTGAATTCGCTAAGGGTTGCTCTTGCGAGTCTTGTTGCTGACCGGTAATATATGGAGGATACATCTGATCCGTATTCCTCCTAAATCCTTGCTGCTGCTGCTGCATAGGATTATAAACAGAGTTATTAAAATAATTTGAATGTGTACCTTGATAATTCGGTATGTTCTGTCGTCCTTGTTGAAATTGCCCTCCCGATGGGCCTTGTCGATACATGACCCTGCTCTTGAATTGCCATGATAGGACAATCCATCTCGACGTGGTCAAAGCGTGAGCAATGGGCGCATGGTGACGCTTCTTGTAGCGATACGGGTGCAAGTCCTTCAGATCCGTGGCAGATGTGGAACCGATCTAAAAGTAGATTTTGAACCTCCGCCATCTTGTCAATCTTCTCTAGGATCATGCCCGTCTCTATGGCTTTTGCGTCGATCAATCCTCCTTTCGGCATTGCACCTCTTCCGAATGGTTTTGCCGAGTTGTGGTGGCTATTTTCTGCCACAGTCTCGATCAATTCCATTGCTTCATCTTCAAACTTGCTCATGAAGGTGCCGCCGCTAGCTGCATCTAAAAGATATCTATCTTGCGGGCCTAACCCATCATAAAATATCTGTGTAAGCTCATGGTTAGACACTCCATGGTGAGGGCACTCTCTAGTGAGGTCTCTAAGTCTTTCCCAGGTTTCGTGGAATGTCTCACTCAGTCCTTGGGTAAACTCATGCATCGCCTTCCTAACAGATGTGGTCTTTCCTACGGAATAGTATTTCCGAAGAAATTCCTCCTCCATCTCGGTCCAAGATGTGAACTCCTTTCATAGCTTTAGAAACCAATCCTTAGCTCTATCTCTAAGGGTGGCGGGAAAGAGTTTCATCTTCATTATACCTGTCGACACATTGTGAATCTGATTAATCTCACATACTTGACTCAACTCGTCGACATGTCTATAAGGATCCTCAGAAGGTTTACCATGGAAGATAGGTAACATACTCATCACATGCGAATCTATCCTAAAATTCGCATTTCTAGCTAAAGGTGCATGAATACGAGTAACGGGTCTTTGAAGGACAGGCCTAGCATAATCACTAAGACGTCTCCTAACATTTCCCTCATCATTCAAAGCCATATCTAGGGTCGATGATGACGGGGAAGATGAAAGTGACTCCGATGAACGTTCAAAAAGATCTAAGTGTAAAGGATTATCCCTCGTTCTCCAATTAGACTCTCGTCTCATAAATATGCACGAATATATATAATATAATAGTACTAAGAAGAGATACTATAAAATTATTCAACAATGACAAATTTAATCGTACCTGATTGTCGCTATTCGTCAGAGTTACGCTCTCCAAATTCGAGTGTGACGCGATGCTTGTCCGTCGTCCGTAGAGAGGAACAATTCACCTAATCTCGTCGAAATTTAGTATCTAAACGATGTATTTCTGCTAAAAATAGCTCAGTGTAGGATCAATTTGGATTAAATCAAAAAAAGAAACAGAAAAATCAGAGTTGACCAAGTCAAAATCGATGATTTCACTCAAAAATACGCCTTAATTCCCCGGCAACGGCGCCATTTGACGAGACTAAATCGTATGGTCGTTGATTGCACACAATTTAGTGTCAAAATAAAGTCCTAATATTACCAATTTAAGATTAATCAAAGTAATTAATTAGTATAATGGTAATTAAGGGTCGAATCCACGGAGAATTAGGGAAATTTGAGAGATACCTTCAAAATTTGGTCAAATCAGACGATGAATCGAGGTTAGAAATTGGGCAATTTGATATTTTAAGAAAGATAACTCAAAATCGAATCCACGGAATCAAAAATCAGGTGATTTGGTGGAGAATTCGAAGAGAAATCAAAATTGGAAGAGAGGAGAAAAATTCGTTTCGAAAAACGATTTAAAACTGAAATTAAATCTAAATTAAACTAAATCTATGATTCTAAAACTAAAATTAATGCTAAATGACGAAAGATAATGAAGAATTTACGCAACCTAACCCAAAGTAGCCGTCGAAATGATCCAATTAATCGCCGGATGCAAGGCTATTCATTTCGAAATTTTCGAAGACGAAGATGGAGTTCAAGATGTAAATTCTTCCTTCTCTCTCGATCAAACTTTGATCTTAAGCATTCAATGGAAGCACAAATGAGTTACGAATGCTCTCGAACAAACGACCATACGATTTAGTCTCGTCAGTGCTCTCTTAATTTCTCCCTCTTCGCTATTTTCTTTCATCCAATTTTTCTGACGTTTCTCTTTGCCTATCTCATCATCCCCGAATTTCTCTCACTCCAGTGGAAATTCTTCTTCAGCGATTTTGCTCTTTTCCGCGGAAACTCCGCTTTTCTGACGCTTACAGCCACGTTACCTCTCTCTTTAACCATCTCTCTTCCTCGCCTCTTCCGATTCCCTATTTCTGGCCGTCTCCTTATTGCAATCTCCTCCCCAGATTCTTCCTCTTTTATATTCTTCATTCACTTCCTATTCTCTGAAAATCTCAATTCTTCTCTCATCTCTTTTCTATTCTCCTCGCGTTCACTCCCTCTCTCCTTCCCTAACTAAATTCAGCTCACGGTCAATCTCTCGTGCAGTAAATCCCAACTTCCGACTCTCATCTTCTGCATTTTCGCTTCATCTTCTCTCTCGTAACCACGCGCCTCTCTTCTTCCCGCTCTCCCTTTTCCTATCCTTCTTTCTCGCTCTTTCTTTTCTCTCTCCTGTGACTGCTCTCTCTCTTTCTCGCCGACTCTCACATTTTCTCTCTCTCTGACTCTCGTATTCTATATCTCTAGCTGGCTCTCTCTGGCCCAACTATCGTTATCTGCCTTTCTCTCCTACTTTCTCTTCTCTAAATTTCTCTGATCTTACAGCCGCACTCTCCTTATCTCCCTCTCTTTCTCCCTATTGCGCGCAGTTCAGCTCTTACCTCTCATCTTCGCTCTTCTCCCAAACCTATTTCTCTCTCATACTTGCACTCTCCTCATTCTACAGTTTCTCTTTCACCCATTTATTTTCTATCCGTTTCTCTCTTGCTATCTCTCTCG